>JAOXJP010070496.1:0-15318 GCA_025762735.1 Platanus orientalis
CCCTTCTCTTGGTTTTTGTAAGCTTAATTTTGATGGCTCGTCAAAAGCTAATCCTGGGCCCAGTGGATTCGAGTGTGATTCATGATTCTAAAGGGGCCTTAGCATTATTGCAAGGCCCCTTAGTGTTGCGGATTCTACTAAAGCTGAGGTTATAGGGCTGTTGATGGGGCTTCGGGAAATTCATCGGCTTGGATTGCATCACTCATTGGTAGAGGGTGATTCGTATGTGGTCATTGGTTGGGGGATGGGGATTCAAATGGTTCGGGGAAATTTGCCAATTGGAGACATGAAATTCGGGATTTGGTTTCTTCATTGAGTATTTCTCTTCACCATGTGCTAAGATCCCAAAACGCCATAGCGGATAAAATCGCTAAATAGGCAGTGACTTGGGCAGGATTTTTAGGTCTAATGTAATGTTGGAAATTCTAGAGTAAGCCTTTGGGCTTCTCTTGGGTTGTATTTCTCCCCCCCCCTCGTATTCTTTTTAATAAATTTGTTAATTATCCCAAAATAAAAGACATAAAACTTGATAAAAAAAAAAAAAAAAAAAAAAAAAATTATTGAAAACCTAAAGTTGTAAATCAAACAATGCTAAACTTAAAACTTTCTTGAACACATATCAAATATAATTTTCTAAAAACTCTATTCCCATCACATATCAGTATTTTGGTCATCACTTTCCTAAAGGTTAGGTTTGTCTCCAGTCCAACCCTGGGTAATGACATTTTTACTTTTCCAAATCACATTAGATTTGCAAAATTTTGGTCTCGTTAGAAAGGTAATTGAATAACCCTTTTAAAGACACCAGCCAAAAGAGCAAGTTTTGACCTTGGAAATTTTGGGCTAAAAGCAAGTTACAAGATTACAATTTTATAAAAATAAAAACTTAATAGACCTAAAAACTAAACTCAAAGTAGACCCTCTCCCCCCCACCTAAAAAAAAAAGAGTAGACCCCACATGATCATCTTTCTTCTTCTTGTTGCTCATGGTTGCTCCCATATCAAGAATGCTCATTGTTTTTTAGAGATGATTGATTACAAAACCATAGTTACAATAGCAAGAAGCGGGAAGTTAGGCTCAAGAAATCCTTGGGAAGTGAGAAGCAAAAAATGATAATAAAGTGAATTACAATAACTTATAATCAATAATTTCAACTACAATACAATAAAATGAATAGACTTCACAAAATTACTAAAAACCTGAAAGCTATACTATGTAAATAACAAAGAATCACATCATATAAATCAATATGCAAACCACTTGTTATTAGTATGGCCAACCAAACTTTAGATTTTACCATACATTATATTTTTTTATAGATAACTAACATCTTAGAGTTAGACTATAGAAAGCCTTGTATGAAAAGGATCGGATTTGAATCTCTTTTGTTGGATTGGGATAAAATAATATAAACAATAAATTCAATATTAAATCTTTTTTATCTACAAAATCATTACTAAATCTCATAGATAATATTTTTTGCAATGCCGATAGCATAATAACATACAATATTGTTTCTTGGATTGCTTCCCAATTGATTTGCCAAATGTTTCTACTCGCTTCTTCAAAGGCTTCCACTTGTTTCGCTCAATAGCTTTCACTTGCTTCACCATTCTTCCGAAACATGGGAAGCACGCTTCCCACTATGTGGGGAAGCATAATGGAATTAGCTTCTTCCCACCTTGTACCAAGCTTCTCTACAACTATAGGCAAAACCTCATTTAATCACAATAACAACTTTGATGAAATCTTATACATGCTACCTACCAAACTCACCTATGTGCAGCCCTTAATCTCCTAAGTGCCTTCCTTCTTCGGAATTAAAGATTTTAAAATTGCATTACTTCTTTTATGTAAATAACCCATTTGATAAAAATCCCCTACTTCTTCCAACACCTCACTGCTCAACTATTGCTTAAGCTTTTGTATATCTGTAGAATCATTCAATTACCACAATATCATCAATATACAGAATAAGAGTTGTACTCCTTTGAGTATGTTTGACAAATAGAGGATGATCCACTTAATATTTCTTATACCAACTTTCTTCAAAGCTATACTAAATTTTCAAATCAAGCCCTAGGTTATTGTTTCAAATAGAATAGAGCCTTCTTTAGCTTACAGATCCGTCCTTCACTACATAGGAGTCGAGACCTAGGAATCATCACCATATATAATTGCACCTGCAGGTATTTATGTAAGATATTTTATACATTTAAGTTTTTTTTTTTTTTTTTTTTTTTTTAGAGATAAAGAAAATAGTATAGAAAAAAAGAACCAGAAGCAGCATAAGACATGCGCCAAGATACAACTCCAATATCTTAAAAAGCAGCAAAACAAGCAAAAACAACCTTAAGAAGACAAGATAAAAGAGTCCCAGTCAAACAACCACTCCCCATAAGAAGGGCGGGGGTTGACAGGAACTACAAAAGACCAATCGTAAAGGAAAGAAAGAACTATATCGTGCAATTTTTGGTCTAACATTGATGAGCCTTCAAAAATCCTCTTGTTCCGCTCAGTCCAGATAGACCAACAAATCGCCATAGGCAAGATAGCCCAACTCATCTTACCCAATGTATTCCACGTCCTAGGAGGCTTTGAAGGCCAACAACAAAAAAGGTCGCAAATAGAAACCAGTTGGACCCAAGGAATCCTCACACCCGTAAGGAAGAAATTCCAAAGGCCTGCAACAGTAGGACAATCAAGGGACAGGTGATAAGAAAATTTACCATCAAGCATACACATGCAACACTCGTTTGGAATAATAAGGCCTTTAGCGATCACGTTGTCCATCGTGGGGGCTCGGTTCCACTAAAGGAACCACATAAAGAAAACCACTCTGGATGGAATAGGAGCGTTCCAGATAAAATTGATAGGACAAGAGGCGGGCTTAGGGAGACACAGCTTATCGTACATCGTCTTGACAAAGAACCCTTTCTCCTCATCAAGAATCCATATCCTCTCATCCTGAAGGTCTCTATTACCTAAATTGCACTTCTCAAGGAGGTCCAAAATGCTTACCTATCCCTTCAATTTCCTAATCATTAAGATTTTTCCTTGGGTGGATATTCCAAGAGCACCATACTCTGGTTCTAATCATGTGGTCACACACTGAAGGTAAGAAGCAATATTGTAACAGAACGGAAATAAACTACATAAAGGTTGAGGGAAGCATCAATAGTCATGCCAAAAAGAAACATTTTCACTGTTGTTCACCACAGGCCTGATGAAGCAGTTGAAAGAGTCCATGCCCTTAAAGATACCTTGCCAAACCCCACAACCATAAGGCCCAGAGGGGGCTAAACTACACCAGCCGAACTACTACTCACCAAATTTTGTGGCCATTACTTTCCTCCAAAGGGTGTTACGCTCAACACCAAACCTCCACAGCCATTTGTTCAATAGAGCTCTATTCATCGTCCGGATAAACTAAACACCTAAACCTCCTTGATCGAAGGGCTTGCAAACCTCAGACCACTTCCCCTAATAAATCTTTTTTTAACCACAATCTGAATTCCACAGAAAAAACCTATGAATTCTGTCAAGCTGGTTGACAACTGACACTAGGGCTTTGAATAAGGATAAAAAGTGGATGGGTAAGCTCGAAAGAACACTCTTCACCATAGTCATCTTACCCCCTTTAAAAAGATATCTCCCCTTCCAGGAAGAAAGCCTTTTACTTGCACTTTCAATCACCGGGTTCCAAACCGCCTTAGAAGAAGATTTGGCCCCAAGCAGGAGACTAAGATACATGATCGGAAGAGGGGCAATCGAACAAACAAGCACCAACGCATAATCCTCAGAATTAACATTAGCGCCCACTGGACTCAAAGAAGCTTTGCTAAGATTCACTTTTAACCCAAAAATGCCCTGTAGCAACAGAAGAATTGACCTCAGATTTCTCACGAACCCTAAGTCTCCATTCAATAGAAACAGAGAATCATCAGCAAATTGAACAAACGGAAGTGTGGAACCACCCACTGGAGGCGAGAGGCCCTCCAACAAACCAACACTCTGCTTTCGAAACCATCCTTCCAAGAAGGTCAATTGCCATGATGAACAGATATGGGGATAATGGATCACCTTGCCGAAAGCCTCTGTTGCTCTTGAAAAAACATTTTTGGCATCCATTCATAAGGGTAGAGAAAGAGGGAGAGGACATGCAAATCCTAATCCAGTTCCTTCATTTGACCCCATACCCCATCTTTTGAAGAACCCAATCCAAGAAAGCCCAATTGACATGATCGTACGCATTTTCTATATCTATTTTACAAACTATCATTGATCTCCTTGCCTTCAAAGCAGCATCAATACATTCGTTAACAATGATCAAGCAATCAGAAAGATGCCTTCCCGGAATGAAAGCATTCTATGAGTCTGAAATCACAGAAGCAAGAGTGTCTTTGAGATGAATCGCAAGAGTCTTGGTTAACACCTTGTAGAGGCACCCCACAAGACTAATAGGGCGATAGTCTTTAACATCCGTTGGCCCTCTCTTCTTAGGGAGAAGAGAGATAAAGGTCGCACTCAAACATATGCACCATTGGTCACCAGAGTGGAACACCTCAAAAACATTCATAACCTCCCTACCCACAACATCCTAGCAAACCTTTTGAGGACTTTGGTAGGAAAGCCATTTAGCCCTAGGGCCTTATCATCCTCCAAGCTATTCAAAGCACAAAGGACTTCCTCTTCAGAGAATAGTCTCTCAAGCCTCCTTTGTTGTTCGTCACTAATCACATCAAACTCGACACCAAGCAAAACCGGTCTAAAAGGCATCGACTTAGTGTAGAGTTCAAAAGTACTACTTAATATGGTCTCGGATTACCCTTTGGTCATGCGTCCACTCCCTGCCCACACTCAAATTACTGATAGAATTAAAGGATAATCTCGCATTCGTCATCTTATGAAAAAATTTAGTATTCCAATCGCCTTCTTTTAGTAAGGTCGCTCTAGACTTCTACCTCCAAGATATTTCTTCCATACACACCAACCTATGATATTCATCAACTGCTTGTCTGCTTCCTTGTTGCTACATACCTTAACTTCAGACAGCTGCTTCTCCATCTCTTTCGAATTTAACAAATCCAAAGCATGGAGGCAAACCTTTTTACGAGTTGCAATATCACCAAAGTCCTTTTTCCAACTCAAATCTTGCCTTTAAGAATCTTTAATTTCTGTCCAAACACAAAACTTGCCGACCCTTACACACGAATCTCAATCCACCGGCTTTTCAATTTATCCAAGAAACCAGGAACTTCGAGCCACATCAACTCAAACTTGAACGGACACAGGCCCAATGATAAATAATCAGCCCTGAGAAAGATAGGGAGATAATCCAAACCCGGATTATGCATCGCTTCTTGGACAATCATAGGGATATGGTCCATCCAATAAGAGGAAAACAGGAATCTGTTCAGACGATTCGCCCTTCTCACTTGATTATTAGTCCAAGTGAATTTTGCACCAAAGGGGAAGGTCGACAAGGCCCTTCTTCAATAAATTTGCTAAAACATTGCATCTGACAAGAAAGCCTGGATGCCCCCAATTTCTCTGAAGAAAAGCGAACAACATTAAAATCACCACCCAAACACCAAGAAATATTCCAAGCATTCTTGACTCCCAACAACTCCTAACCAAGTCGAGCAAAATCAGGTTGATCACACAGCCCATACACACCTGAGAAAACCCATCCTTCTTATTCTTGCAAAGAATGGACACTGAAAATTCTCCTTTTCGAAAGTCATACACCTTCGCAATAGAGGAATTCCAAGCAATTGGAATACTACTCAATCTACCAACCGTAGGCTTATGAATAAACTTGAAAGGACATTTGCCCCAAAGGTCCACTTCATGCTCCTATTCGCAAGTTGAAGTTTCATTTCCTGAATAGAGAGAATATCCGTCTTCTCCTTTCTTAGCAGGTCTTTAATATTTCTCCTCTCTCCCTAATCCCCTAACATTCCAAGTACAGATTCTCCTCATCATGATACATAGTAGGAGGATGACGATCCCTTCTCCCTTTTCTTCTCATTCGAGGCTGCCCCTTCCCCTCATAATTAATGTCAGAGTGTAGGTTTTTCAATTCTCTCGAATAGCTTCCTCTATCATGGCGGTTGTCAGCTCCTCTATTTCTTTTCGAACTCCAACTCCTTTTTATTTCCCAGAAAAAATCAGCTATCTGTTGCTCCATTTCATCAAAGGAGTAGTCCATCCATCTTTTAACTTCTGCCATCCTTTTGACAACCCAGTCCGAACACGAAGGAGGGGGAGGAAGCATCAAAAGAGGTTCAGCCTCAGTGACGGAATCCGACCCAGAAAAATCATCTGCCCTAAGCATGTACCCCCCCCCTTAACCGCAGAATAAGAATCATCAGTCGAATAGTCCCCCCATCTCTTATACAAACTCCCATGAATAGGAGCCTGAAACTCCTTAAGATTCTTGGTCGTTGGATAGCATCTATCCTCACTCGCCCCCTCATCATAAGTGTGATCCGTTGCATCCAACCCCGGAGACGTCATCTCAGCCAGGCCACACTCCATCGGAGTACTCCCGAGCGCTCCACCCCTCATCCTCTTTGTCAGAGCTCAGCGAATAATGGTTTGCCTTGGCTTTACCTTTCTCCCCAGGTGAATCCTTGTGATGCTCCCTACTTCCTCCATTGTTCTCTGCCAAAACTCCTTCCCATATTACTATCCCACTAGTTGAACGCCCTGAAACAGAAATATGTGCTGAACCATTAACATTCCTGATCCCATCTCCACATCGACCCGGAGAAGGCTTCTTGCAAGCTGGATCCTTTTTCCTCCATCACTGCAAAGGTTTAGCCTGCCGAGAAGACCCCTAAACAATCTTCTCATGCCCCTACCGAGGCTTGTTACCCGTCCAGATCTTAGAACCCTGGTTTCTTGATCGATGATCAAAGTGGACATGGTGCTCTTTGAACCTCCATGGTTGCAGTTCCACCCACACGCCATTTGTATCCCTTCGAGCTTCACTCGCTCCCCTGGGGAAAGGTTTCCTCGTCACAGACCTTTCACGACCACTGCCATTAGGTCCAGGGCTTCTCATTAGAGATTGGTCCCTGCGCATATAATCCTCACGAATGCCCTCCACCCTTGGACTTTCCCGAGTAGGTTTTCTTGAATGAGGCATACCCTAACAAGTGGGCTTCGGATACAAAGGCCCAACAGGGTTTTTTCTGTTCAAATTGGGCTTATAAGCTCTCAAGGCCTGGTGCCTAGGCCCATTAAAACCCCCATGGTCCAGTTCACATTAGAATGGTCCACGCAATGGTCCGCCCCTTCCCCACCCTTCTTCCCCCTTCTTGAAACCCTAGCATCGAGACGATTAGGTTCCGCCGCCAGTTTACCATGGGTCTTATACTGATTATTCCAGCCATACCCTCCTTCCCGGCTATTGTCGTCATCAGCATCACTGCCGGCAGCATCACATCTATGGCCTGGAACAATTCTATCTGAAAATTCTGGGATCGACACTCTGCACAGCTGCACCTTAAACATTCTTGTGTCATCCGAAATTCAAATATAGTTGGGAGCCTCTTTCGGTTTTCTCACCTTCAACCAAAACCATTCCATCGATCCAGGGTCCAGAGTGTCCACCTCAATAAGCCCTCCACACTATTCTCCAATCATCCGGAAGGTAGATGTGCCCCACTAGTGCAGCTGTAACCCGTAACCTCACACCCAGCCATTACCAGACCTTACCCTACTCCGGTGACATCCGGCTGTGGGATGCCAAATGTCCATCAGCAAGCCCCCACCCAGCCACGATTTGGAACTCTTATGTAGAACCCTATCAGCTTCATGTAATGAGGGAAAGTAAAAAATAAAGAGGCAAAGTTGTAATTCCCCACTCACCTTCCACACTCTCTTTCCCCATTCCCGCAAAGCAGAAGCAATTGGATTATCATTGGCAGCCCTCCTAACCAAACAAGATTTCAACCTATTTACCTGGTTCTGAACTTCCTCCCTTCTGAAGGAAATCATCTCACAGCCATCCACCATTCCCAACCTAGGCGACGGCAGCTGAGGCCAAGACAAGCACTCCACCACTGAATCCCAATAGGATTTCTAACAAGGTTCGTCCCTATATTCATTCTCATCTTTACCCGAATCCCGAGAATGACGACTGGAAAAACCTTTTTCAACTGGTGGGGCTTGTCGATGGGACCCCACCCAATGGGGGGGGACCAATTTTCTTCGCCGGAAACTCATGATTGCCGGAATCCTGATTCGTCACTGGATCGTCTAATGACAATGCTTGCTCTTTGCATTAATTGAACCAGTGCGTGCACAAGCTCGGACGTGGGAGGCCGGGACTCCGGTTCCGGCTACAGAAACCATAAAAACCATCATAAGCATTTCAGACAATGAGAAGTTTCTTAAGTGATCTAGTTGGGGAAATTTTGGGCTCAACCAAAGGGGGAAAACACCAGTAGAAATAAAAGACTGAAAAGAAGAGTTCAACACTTGACCAAGAGCCATGATATATTTGCTGCATATCTTCATTACTAGTGAAATAGTCTTTTGACAGTCTATGACTTTGAGTATAGCCTCTGACCACATACTTGTCTTTGTACTTATCAGGGAATCGATGAGCTTTATAGTTCACAGTATATACTTGTTTTCATCCAACAAATTGTTTTCATTTAAGAAGGTTCACTGGTTTCCTAGTATCTTTTTTTTTTTCCTTCATTTTTAGTCTGACTGTAAAGGTATCATGCCAGTCCCAATCAACATGTGACACGATAAAGGGTGTTTTGGTAAATACACGTGGGTGGGAGTAAATGTACAATAATTAAATACGTGTGTATTTATTAAAGTATCCTTTGGCATCATGTCGCATGCTGGGTAGGTACTGGTGTGGTATCTCATTCAAACTGGAGATGATTTGAACCCTCACTTGGGTTTAGCAAGTGCATCTGTTAAGACTGGAATGTAAGGGAACAAAAGACAAAGAAGCTGTAAACAAACAGTAAGGAGACGAGGAACCATATGGAACAAAATTGGAAATAGGATGATGGAATATGAATGTTTGCTTTTATGAATGGCAATAGGAAGATTAATATTGTCAACTTAAGGAACATCACCTGAAGAGGGAATTGCATTACCTAAATCTGAGAGAATTGCATGGTTGTGGTGGGTTGTCAATTGTAATCTCGTGTCTTCAGCTTTTATATACCCACAGCTCCTTTCCACTCTTGACCACACCATTATGTGAGCTAATATTGTTAGAGTCAAACACAAAATGAAGAATAGGAATAGGAAGAAGACAATACCTTTCTTCACTATTACTCGCCCCTTAAGGAGAGGCATAGCTTAAAGGAGTATAGTTTTGAGAAAAGTAATATCCATGAATACAAACTTAAGACCAATAGCAAGAAGATATCACTTATGTTCCTTTTGTGTGGAAGGATATCCAGGAAAGATACATTTAAAGCTTTTGGGTCCAACTGAATTCGATTAGGGTGTTGTACATGGAAATGAGAAACACACCGAATTACTTTAGGACTTAGGCGGAACAGGGAAGTAAGGACAATCAAGACAAATTAGTTCAAACGAATTTTGAAAATTTTGCACTCGAAATGGCTTGCAATTTATAAAGTAAATATTAGGGATTGATTCAAACGTGAAAGTTTTGGAAACATTCATGCCAAGAAGAGGTGCACAAGCAACTTCCAACAACTGTTTATTCTTGTGCACAGCAACGCCATTTAGTTTAAGAAGGTTCACTGGATGGGAGATGTCCTAGTTTGGCTGATACATCTAATCAAAATTCTTAATCAGAGAGTAAGTGTTTTCTGTAGCATCACATGTTTTTTTAGTTGTCTTGATGAAGAGAAAAATCTACTGACATGAGGCTGTAAGAATGTGGTTCCCTAGACATAGCAATGTAATTTTCAGCTTTGCATTCATCATAGACTTGAGAACCTGACTTCTTTGATATCTTCTGATAAATATAACTTGCCTCTACCTCCAATAAACATCTTCGTAGATTGAGACCATTCCAAATAATTGCTCTCATTTAATTAGTAGTGGATTGTAGCCCAGGATCATCACTGCGGTTACCCATGTGTGATGTAGAATCTCCAGACACCAGATGACCCTAATATGACTCGTTTCAAACTTTGTAACAACCCCAAAAAAAACCTACGGTAAGGAACAACTATGAAGTATAGGAAGAAAAGATCAAATTCTTCTGTCACACAAAAAGAACACCAAATAAAACACCATATTTAGTCTAACATATTTCTATAACGTCACACATACCGGGAATTTTAGCCATAATGGTTGCAGCAATGATGTAGAACATTTGAGATTCATTATGTACAATTGATAATATAAAACTATATTCTATATACCAATACCCTAGCTGGTGGCAATGTTGGAGAAAAAGATGATGTAGGACATTTAAATCTTCACCAAGTGACACGAAATGAGACAATATGAATCAAATTAAAGTTTTAAAGATCTAAATCTCAACAGAGTCCCAAGCACCATCCACGATTCGAACTATCTAAACTGAATTTTCTTAAGTTTATGAAAAAATATTTTAAACCTCACATAGATGGATTGAAAAATTAAAAAAATTATAATAATCACAAATTAAAAATTAAAAAAAAAAAAAAACTGTTTCACCATACCAATTTCTGACCATGAGAGGACTCTTGACTGTGCAGTTGCCAAAATCAGCCATATAATCAAATGATGTTAGCAAGGAGTTTCCTCTGCATGGTGAGACAGGACAGCCTAGGGGTGGCTGCAAACATGTGGTTTATGAGCTCACAAAATTGCTTGAACAGATTCCCACTTAAAGTTTTTATCAAACCTACCTCAAAGAATAAAATGTCATCAGTATTTCATTGGATACAAGGAACCGCATGTTCATGACCAAAAGGAAATCTTGAAACTATTAGATTGCTTGCAATCTATCGAATATTTTTCTTTATGGATCGTGAAGAATCTATGTTCTAACTCTTAGCACATGAAGCAAGAAAAAGCTTTGATCTGGTTCTTCAATAGATAATCTATAATAGAAAGAAAATAACGTAGAAAGAATAGAGAGGAAAAAAAAAAACCAATGGATTTGCACCAATAGCCTCCTTCGAGTCTCACCTAGGGTTGAAAGCATCATACCTTAAAGATTTTAGAGTCGCATTAGATAACAAAGTAACTGTAGCCTTTAATGCCTTGACTTCATCAACAATCATCATTCTTTATTTATAGAATTTAGGTTACAAGCATATATATAGACTTTACATTTCAAGCTTTCCAAATCCCAATCTAACTAGACTTCCTAAAAAAATAAAATTCTAAAATAACTAAATCCTGTCATCAAGTGATACCCTGTCAGTATTTCGGCCATAACTTTCACAAATCACATCGGATTCTCAAGATTTAGGTCTCCTTGGAAAAGTAACTGAATAGCCTTTCAAATGGCACCAAAATCAGCCCAAATGGATAAGTTTTGACCTTCCAAAATAGGGCCTAAATAAAAGTGACAGAATAGTTCTTTCACTTTCTTTAGAATTAAATATAACCTATTCTATTTGAAAATAAATTAAAACCGTTAAACTGACTTGCAAGAACCTAACTTGGATTAACCTAAAATTGACCAAATAAAAAAGTTTTGCCATACAAAAATTTTAAACCCTAAATTCTAAAAATCCCCCTGCATAAACCCATCAAATCTGAATATGGGCAATTTCTTGTTCCGCATCACACAGTAGTTCACATGCAAGAGCAACAAATCTTTAATAGGATGATCAAAGGTTCTGATACCAAGATGAAAGATTAATTTATCTATTAAGTTTTAGAGACAAAAAAGAGAAGAAGAGAAAATGAAGAAAAAGAATGATAAAGAAAAGGGTTGTTGATCGTATGGACTACCCCTCCTTCTGAAATCTTTTATATTAGGTTGTTATGAAGGAAAATCCAAGGAAGAAAATACTGATGAGTGTGTAGATACAATTGATGATCAATATACCAATGACAGCATGAAGCAAATCTATGTTATTTATTTATTATTTTGACATTGAGACCCTTATTTAGTGGCTTCTCTCAAAGGACATGAAAATCCTTACCCTCCCCCCAACCCTCTTTTCCTTTTTCTCTTTGTTATATATTTCAGCCCCATGAGCAGAGATCTAATGTTCTTCCTTGATATTGAAAACCAGCAGTGTTTTATGTAAAGTGTGTCGTCAGCTCAATGGGCTAGTCCCCTCACAAGAAGATGTGGACGTAAAAGAAGAAAATCGCAGAGATTTTGGTGGAAAAGAACCATTTTTCTTATTGTGAGTTCTGTTTTATTAATTACATCTAGTCACAATTTCCTTGCTTATAGTAAGTGATTTGCTGATCAATAAAATATATTATTTTTATACTTTTAAATTAGGAATTTTTTTATGTTCCCTTATTATAACTAGGAGAATTGTGTTAATTGAGTTGAGATTAATTTTAATTTTGTAGCCACACTCAGCATTAACTTGTGTGGGGCTGTACATAGCCAAAATAAACACCACGGGTGTTTGGGTCAATAAGCAGGGTGGTGGAGGGTGTGTTCATAATTATGTTCATTAATAAAAAAATTGTTGTGTTACTTCATACAATGTGCACGTCCATTAATGTGCTTGGGGCTAGCATTCTCTTTTGAATAGGAAATAGAATGTGGATAAGATGGAGTTATATTCTTTAGACAACTAGTTGAGTTTTTTGTTTCTTTTTAATAAGAATGCTACACTGCATTTGAATCACTAGAATTTAACTAATCCACTGAATTTCCAACTCCTGGATTTCAGAAAGCTGGATATAAAAATCGAGAATTGCATAATTCTGTTGTTTGATTAAGCATATGGATTTGGTGGGAAATATCTCCCAAACACAAATCTTATATTTGGATCCTGCAAAAGATTGTGTTTCATTATTTGTTATGTATATAAATGTGGATACACATGCTTCAAAATATTTGAAACCCAAAACATAGGATCCAATTAATAAAATTAAGTTGTATACCCAGTAGGAGTAAATGGGCGCATACCCAACATCACTAGATGGGCCTTAAACTCATCAGTGCATATACTTTCTAATTTTTCATTTTTTTATTTTTTTATTTTTCTAGCTTTTGGTATGCCATTCTTGAAGGTAGACAAATTTGATGAAAGAGTTGGAGTGCTATCAGCAATCAAGGTAATTAATGATTATGAGAAATTAACTTATGCCAATGAAGGTTTAAGACCTACCATTTCATTAGACCCACGAACATAATATAACCAAAATGGCTCATATACTTTTCAAGAGGACCATATTTCTACTTCTAGTATTCTTTTACTATACAAATTCTAACCAAATCCAAATTATATACAAGAAGTTCATATACAGCTTAGTTGAAAAAAGAAAAAAGAAAAAGAGTTAACTAATTATATGATACCTAGACCTTTAAAAATATTTGTTATTTAGAATACAAATGGGAGAACTAGATCATGAACAAAAGTCGATATAATTTGTTTATTCTGATATCAATATCTTCAATCTAAAACTTCAACAAACGTCATGGGAATCTTAATATACCAATCAATGTTTGAGATGTTCACAAATCTTCCTGTTGTCTGCCATTACTATGACATTTCTTTGTAAAAGATCAAGATGCTGACGTTAACTATGATTGCTTCCTTTGTTGTATATCTCTTATGGGATTGATAGGATTGAATTCAACATTGATATTAATTTCATCAAAACTAACAGCATCTTCTTCCAAGTCATCATTATTTTTTTCTTCTTGATTAACATTGGTCTAATAATATGTTTCTTAGCGGTCTGGGCTCCTTCTACATCTGCATGGTCCTAATGTCTCAAAGTAAATAAACCATCATAATTTTCAATGACCTTTTGTTGATATTCCCCTAGCCTATTTATGCAGTTGTGAACAGTGAAATAATAAAATAATTATAAAATATGTGATAAAATTATTTGCATTAGACATCACCGAAAATGTAGTCATTGTCATGATGTTAATAAACAATAGAAATGAGTTCAGTTCTTAAAATCACAAAATCCCTTTTTCCGATTTCTCATAATGTGTCAGTGGTGATTCAATTAACTCCACTTGAACTAAAACTTATGTGATCAAATGCTATGCAAAGCCGAATTGAAATGATTTCAGTTCACACAACCTAAATGCAGCATTACAGTGTAATGGATTGTGATGGAACTTTTGACAAGCTTTGGGAGAATTTGAGAGGTAATTTATTCAATGATAAAGACTTGTGGACTGAAGTTACTGTCCTAATTGATTATCAGGGATGCTTGACTCACAATTTTAAGTTCATTGTGTAGAAAACTTTTTGGTATATTGTATGTGTTTGGAGGATATTTTTTGTCATTTTGTGATATAGGTCCTACTTGCATATATGGATGACACACGTCATTCTTCGATCATTCTTTTTCAATCTCACCCTTACTATTATTATTTGCAATTCAAACCCTTTTGAGAATCTACGTCTCATTGGAACCATCCATCATTTATTAAATTCTTCCTTTGTCATCTTCTTTTCCTTAACTTCCCATCTAAGCACTCTTCTATTTTCCTGTGATCCTAAATCAATCATCAACCTTTCCCTTTTATTTTTCAGATCCTATAACTAAACCAACAATTTCAATCTCCTTAACAAGTGGTGGGCTAATATTTAGCTTTTAGCGCTTCTTTTTACCCCATTTTGTTTAAGTTATTGTTTTATTTTAAATTAAAGGTTGTAGTCTTCCCTTTTTACTTCATCTGCCATGTATATTTGGTGGTGCACACTTTCTTTCGTTTTTTTTCTTTTTTAATGGTGAGTCTTGAATGTCCACCGTGTTTATCCATCCTGACTACAATGTAGCATTGGCTCCCCCATTCACTTTTGTAGGCTTCTATTGCTGCCTATCTCCATTGACACCGATGCTGTCCCATGATGCCATTATTATCGCAGGGGTGGGGGTTGAGAGGATCAAACTTTAATTTGTTTATGCGTTTAGGCATGTTTGGTCACCACTTGTATTGAAATCGTCTCATTTTAAATTCCCATGGAATTTGAAGCCATAAGGTGATGGTTGGAAATGAAATATCATTCATATTTTGGTGATGAATGGAAATCAATCTATTTTGTTGGGGCTCATGCACTCAGTTACTACACTACAAAATGAATTTTCTGCAGTGCCAAAACTTGTGGTGACCCCTGAATCACTAGTGTGCTAGGTGACATGTTGTTGGCACCATCCTCAAAATCTGTCTACGGAGGGGTGACACGTGGAATTTAATG
>JAOXJP010070507.1:0-15317 GCA_025762735.1 Platanus orientalis
GGAAACGACGTCAAGTTGTTTTTGGATTTCTTTTTTAAGTTTGAGTGACCATTCAGGTCAGAGACGTTTATGTTTTTGCTTAATGGGGAGTATGGTTGGATCAATGGGGAGTTTGTGAACAACAAGGCCGGGGTCAAGACTGGGCATGTCCTTATAGGTTCATGCAAAAAATGTCAATAAATTCTTAAAGTAAATGTACAAGATCATGTCCTAGTTTCAAAGTACTAGGGGTCGCAATTTTTATCATTTTGGGGGAAATTTCAGACCCTAGATTTATTTCTTGCAGGTCATTGACTAGGGTAAGAGTCCTATTTTCTTGACGTTCGAACACGTCACTGATTTCTTATGGCATCAATTCCTCATCAGTATAATATTACTCTTCTTGAGTAGTTTTTGAGAGAAAAAAGCAGCTGATCTCAGAGTTTCTTTCAAGATGCCTATGTACCTGACATTTTTGCATGTATTGGATGCAAGAAAGAGGGGTCAATCAGGATCAAGCTATACGTAGTTCTTGGTCTTTTAGGGATGACATATATGTATTTTTTTTAAAAGTAGCTAAATCTAAAGTTACTTCTCAGGTTGTCTACATACCTAACATTTTCTTGTATTGGTCGAATGCTAAAAAAAGTTTTGGTTTGTCAGGATCAAGCCACATGTAGTTCTTATTTACAAGGATTATGAACAAAAATGGAAAACAAAGGTTTTTGAAAAATGACTGGATGTGGAGTTATGTCTCAGGTTGTCTACATACCTTTTACATTTGCATTGGTTGAATGTTTTTGACATTTGTGTCAGTAGGGATCAAGTCATATGTAGTTCCATTTTTATAAGGGTGAAAAAAGAAACTGAAACTACGTGCAGAAAGAGTAATGAGTGTGCTTCATAGTGCTGATCTTCAACAACCAACCTGGTCCAAGTTTGAGTTTCCATCAATGAGCCTGAGTTGTTCTAGGATGCTTGTCAGGATTCCATCTTCGGGCTGGTTGACCTAGGTGAGTTGATCTCATTTAAATCCAACTCTCTATTGGAAATTTTTTATTTGGAGTGCCTCCTTAATGTCGCACATAAAGGAGAGTAGACTTAAAGAGATCAGGTTATCTTTCCTATTTTCTGAGGCGGTGAGAGTAGAACTCTCACCAATCTTAGGGATAGATGATAAATTGTTGAAAGAAGGAATGTGTTGACACTCACTAGAATATTGTGGGGGTAGACAAAATACGTCGACTTGGTTTTGATTAACTGATGGTTTGAGATCTTCAGGAGGAGGGATGAATAAAGGGGTTGTTTCAGATAAATTTTATGGGCTTACTTCTGGTGTTGCCCATGGAGGAATGAGGTATTGAGCTATTTTAAGGTCGAGGTTTTTCGGATATTCTGGGGCTATAATGGTTTTTTTAGAGACCTTAAAACTGACTCTCTTCTGTTTCTTGCTCCAATGTTTGAGTTCTGGTTTGAAACCAAGGCTAGCCCAAGAGTGTTTTCGGACTGCTTTCACTGGTTCCTTTCTACCTTGAAGATATTTACCCAAACTTTTATTTGGATTGAACCTCATCTTGGCCATCATCCTAAACTTTGGGAGAAGGATCTCAGATTTCTTTTTCTGTTCTTTTGCTTCTTCTTTGGGGTATACTATCTCAAATTAGTACGATGTGTAGGTCTTTGGTGCTTAGAGATTCTGCACTTGTAATACCCTTTGACCGACTATTGTGAGGATGTCCTTGTCTGCTATCAAGGTTACTACTTCATCTTCAACAATGAATTTAACCTTTTAATGAAGGGATGAGGGTATGACTCCAGCTTGATATATCCAGGGTCTGCCCAGTAGCATAGTAAATGATGATGGGATGTCGAGCACCTAGAAGTGCATATTGAACATTCTTCCCTCTATGATGAGAGGTATGTCGGTCTCACCTTGACCTTGCTTAATGGTGTTGTCAAAGGCTTTGATGTCACATGAATTTGGACAGAGACTTTGTACTGGGATAGCAAGGATTCCAGGGTAGCTGTGGTAGATATGTTTAATGTGGACTTATTGTCCACCAGAATCAAAGGGATACACATGTCTTGATGGTGGGTTGAAATACACAATGCCCGGTTATGTACATTCTCTTTTGAGATTTCTTCCTCTACAAAGGTGATGACTTGAGGAACGACTATTTGTCCAACCATGTTTTCTAGCTGGTTTGGAGTTATTAAAGCATCCACAAAGGTTTTCTTAAAGATGTTTAGGAATCTGTCCCTATGGGGAGCTGATGTGACTGCAACCCTAAGATAGAAATGTAAGCTTGAGTTTTGGCTAACTGTTCTACCAGGAATAGATGAGACTTGTGGATTATAGCCTTGAACACCTCATTTTTTTCTTCTCTTTTTCTCTAATCATTATCTGTGCTACTAATTTTTGTTTCGCTTTTTCTTATTGTTCTTTCTTCTCTAACTCTAGCCCTGTTTTCCTCTTCCCCTAGGCAGAATCCTGGCGCAGATTAGTGATGATCGGTTCTGTAATTCTACCTGAGCGGATAATAAGACCAATGAGGTTTGCCACCTCATCTATTGATAGACTTAGGTAAGATTCACCTACCCCCTCCTTATAGTTGTAAGGAACCCTGTTATACTCATGTGTCTCTATGGGTGGTGGGGGAATGTTTATAATGAAAAACATGTTTGTGGATAGTGGTTGATGGGGGCATAGGGGATGAGAAGGTATAAAAGGATGGTGAAGATGGTTCTGGTAGTGGAGGGGGAATGCAATATGTTTGGGTATAGGGGGAGTAACAGGCTAGGGGTTCAGCCCTGATGGGAGCTTCCATGATGGGGGCTTCTAGCTCATCATCCGAGGGGAGTAATGAAAGGGGTTCTTTTAGGGTTTCTCATAGGGACAAAATTTCTTCTATAGGGAGGTCTGTGGGGTCAATAGGGTCTAGGTACAACACATAATCTTCTTCCAGGAGAATTATAATAGGTTTATCATCACCGGATTCTAGTGATGAAGCTTGTAGGGTTGAAATTATGACTCTCTACTCTTATCATGTTGGTTCCCTTAAATGGGGGGGTAAGGTGGTAGAGGGTTCTGAAGGATGTTAGAATTGGGTGGGTTATTTGATGGGGGATCAAAAAATACTTTCCCCTTTTCTATAAGGTCTTGAATATAATGTTTGAGGTTGAAACACTAGTCTATGGGATGACCAGGTGTTTGATGGAATGGGTAGTGTTCGGTGGCATCATATCTAGGAAGCAAAGGGTTTGGAGGGGGTCTTGGCTTTAAAAATTGTAGGAGCCCCTTATTCACAAGATAATCCATGACATATTTGTATGAATAAGGCAGGAGAGTGAATCTTTTCTTCATTCTGTCTTCAAATGGGATAGACATGAATTTGGGTTGTGGCTTTGATTGTGCTTCCATAGGTAGTCAGACCATTGTTAGAAAATTTGCTACTAGTTGGTAGTGTATCAATTACTTTGAATGGGTAATGGTATTTTGATAGTCTGCACAACATTGCTCTTTAGACGAGTTACTACAACTTTTTTGGGGATTGTTTGACTTATATTTGGAGGGACTGTAGTTGCTTCTATAACAAGGCCTGCCCTGATGGCTAGCTAAACACGGGTGATTTTGTTGATGACATCGGCAAAGTTGCTAGTGGATGCGGTAAGAAGCATCAGTTGGTATGTTGGGCCCAAGGTTTTTAGAAATGTAAAGATCATATCTTCCTCTGACATTGGGTGGTTCAAATTAGATGTTCTTTACCTCCAATGGTAGACATAGTCTCTGATTCCTTCATTATCATAAGGGTGCATTCCCTTAATTTCTTCTCGGGTGGGCAACATTTCTAGGTTGAATTGGAAATGCTTAAGAAAAGCCCTAGTCTAAGTTCTCTAGGTACTTACATGTCATTTATCTTGACCCACAAACAATTTCGCCACATCCTTTTCCAAACTTTTTGGAAACATCTGGACTAGGACTCTGTCATCTTGTCCCCATTGGAACATGGCATTGCAGTACATCCTCTGGTGCATTTTGGGACACTTTGTGCCATCATATTTTTCCATGTCCAGCATTTAAAAATTACTTGGCAGGTTACCCCCTAGGTACAAACACAAGTCTTCAAAATCCATGTTCAATGGGAACTATCCCCCTTTCAGAAGCTCTATCCCAATCTAATCAGAGTGTGAAGATACTGAGATTCCCTTCCCTTTTTTGTCTTGATGTATCCTGTACCGTTCTTTTGAGTTTTGAAGCTCGGTGGAAATAAGGTTGGGAGTGGTGGTAAAGATAGGTGGCTTTTCTTGGTTTCCCAAAAAATTTGAGTTTTGAGATTGCCTCAACAAAGACTCGATGGATGAATATTGGTTCTGGGGAGGGTTTTGGGGACCTCCTAGGGTGTTCAGGTACTCATGGAGTACCTTCTCAAATTTTATGGAGGTTTGTCCCTGACTTTGGAGAGAGATGGATGTTTGGACTTGTGTTAGCAGGGGAATTGGGGAAGAGGATGAGGAAGACACTCCACGTTTGATCATGAAGGTTTCTAGCATCCTTTCCAGTTCAGCTTTTTGTTGTGGTGTTAGTTGATCGCTAGGATCAACTTGAGAATGGGAAGGAGTTATAGTAGAAACCTCAGGAGTTATGGAAGATGGGATACTAGTTGTCCTCAGAAGTTTTCCTACCATGGTGATGCAAGACCGTGCCTTCTTCTTTTTCTACAGTCTAGTCTTGGGAGGTGTTATTTTGCTGATAAAATATTATTATTATTTAGAGTCATGACTTTTGATTTTATATATGTTTAAGCTACAAATATTTAGACAAATGATAGATCATACAAATGCATTCATGCCTAATTGTTAAACTTCAAGTTTTGAAAACATAATAAAACTTATATATATATTAAGAATGATTGTAAACAAAGTACATCAACTAAAATCAAGATACACAGACCTTTTATATAAAGTATAAAGAAAATTAATACATAGTCTAGAGTCCTAGGACTCTGGGAGGTGGTGGTGGAGCTTCGACTGGCTTATAGCCCAAGGAGAAAATCTATTTTCTTCGCTTTTGAACCCATTCTAGTCTCCAATATGTTTGTAGGAGGGCAATGATATTGCTGCGCTGCAACTCAATGTCTAGATCAGTGTGGGAGATTCTCACATCATGGAGTTCTCCTCTTAAAGTGTTGACAAGCTTATTCAGGGTGTTGTTCGCTTCCTGATGGGTGTCTCTTGAGATCTTGGCCTCAGCCCGAAGGTTGAATTTAGCTTCGAGAGGTCTGAAGTTTATTAAGGGTAGTCTCAAGGGTTGTAGATGTCTGACGATGTAGAGCTTGCTCATTTTCTAGATCTCGAAGAGCTTGTTCTCACTTTGCTTGTATGTGAGAAGGTTCACCTTGTGAAGTAGAAGGTTCATCAGATTGAACTCTCTTGTTTAGATGATTAGTGGCTGAACCTAATGATTGTGTGGATATGAGGTTGTGGATCCACAAATCATAAGGAAACGATGTCTCAGGTGTCTTGGTGGATACCAAGGGTAGATGCCTTGGTATTCAAGTATGTGAACTGTCCCAAAGGACAGTTAGCTGAGACTAGACTGAATGAGGTGTCTTGTAATCAAGTTTGTAGAAATCTCTATAAGTGGTAGCGAAGTTGAACAAGTCTTGGCGAAGAGTGAACTGGCGAAGCACCCGAATTGGCACATAAGGTGTGCTTTGGTACAACCCTATGAGAATCATATAGGTGTGGTTCTCTAGGAACAAATGTGGATAGTAAGCTTTATGCCATTTAGCTCTCCAAGTGATATGTTTGGCTGATAAATTAGCCATGAGTTTTTGGTAATTTATCATTGTCTTTTTACTTGAACGGGTTGAAATAGGTGGAATTTGATGGGGAGTAGACAAAGGCAATGAGAAGATATGCCCTCGAAGCCAGGCTTGTAGAAAAGCTAGACAGTCGTATAATTGACCTTGGCGGTGTCAAGCACAGTGAGATAGGTTGGATGTGATTTCTGCAATGATCATGAGGGTCAATGTCTTTCCTTCTGATAGTTGTCCTAGAATGCTACACAAAACTCCACTAATCTGATGTTGGCAGTGGGACAAGAGGAGTTGACCCAAGATTGTTAATGTGAAAGCTCTGTACTTGGCTGGGTCTAGGAAATCTCTAACTTTTTTTTAACCTCGATCTAATAAAAGGTTGAAGGGACAATGAAGATAATTGCCTAAAGTCTCTTTAGATAGAAAATTCTTTAACACATTGAGAGTAGACTGGAAGGCTTTGAAGTAGCTATTTGTGTGCACATGGAAGATTGTGTCGGTGTGATAACAATGTTTTAAGTTCAGAAAAGACTTCAATTCTTCAATGGTGGGAGTCAACTCATGTTTCTCAAAGTGAAAAGCCATAGCTATTTGATCCTAGAAAGGTATGGTTGCTTCTAAGAGAGACCAATCAAGACAATCATGGGACAGTGACAAAGTAGTCCCAAGCTTGCTTTGGTCAGCCCAAATGGCTTGTTTTTCTGGTGGGAGTGAAACAAGTATATATGTGAATTTGATGGTCGTGGTGGTGAATGGCTCCAAATAGACGGGTTTAGGATCCATTTATGCAAAACAAGAAAATTGGTAATCTTTTTTTCTTGCTTTCTTCTTTTTGTTGTGGTTATTATTATTACTTTTCTTTGTTTCTCTTTTTTTTTTTGTATTTTTGTATTTTTGTTATGTTGTTTCGTTTTGTCTTTTGTTGTTTTTGTTTTTGTTTTTGTTTTTTTTTTTTTGTGTTTTGTTATTTTATTTTATTTTGTGCTTTTTTATTTTTTTTGTTTTTAGTGTTTTTTTAAAGGTTGGGCTGGTACACCTAATCTCTGCCATATGCCTGAACTTTAGAGACCCTTAAAGGGGTTGCTGAGTTGGTTGATAGAGAGGAGTGCAGAGGACCCTACTAGTCAAGGATTTGTATTTTGTATTTTGTATTTTTGTTTTTTTTTTTTGGCAGATGTGCCCATTTTCTAAAAGAGATGAAATGGATTAAAAAGAGTTTTTCTTTTTGTTTATTTGGTTTTGTGGTTTGTGGTGGATGATGAAATGGAAAGATTAATTATATGTATATAAATCCGGAAATGTCCTAAGTATCTATAAAAATAATGAATTTTGTTTTTATTTTTTATTGAAAAAGGTTGGACATGAATTATTGGTTCTAATGGTAACACATGTAAGCAATCAAATAGAATACAATGGCAAATAAGTCCTACTTCTAGTCCTCTAATCTATTTAAGTATATCCTATATAACTTTAAAATGAATGATATGCATGAAATTTTTTATTAGAGAGATTCTAAAAGGTTTCCCAGTCTAAACACCTTCCCGATTGCTTGGATCTTGGGAATAGTAACTAAGTTGGGTTACTCAGCCCAATTGCACTGACATGGCAACCAGGGTTCAAACGTTATCTCCCGTCTTAAATGTTTGTCAATGTCGGTCAATTGGTGGGTACTGAACAGATATATGGCTTATGATGTTTATGCAATATATGAATGATGTGTCGTATCTTAAGGACTCATGTAATGAACAATGATAATAAAAAATCAAACATGTTTAAGCAAACAATTTGTTAAATGTGGATCTTGGTCCTAATAGCTAGTTCAATCTGTCCTAAAACTAATGTGAGCATGTTTTTTTGTCCTAAGATGCAGGTTTGATATAGTTTGGATGCAAGTATATCCTACTAACTAATGACATGATTTATAATCTATGTGAACACATGCTTTGCATAAGGAAATGAAAATGTAAATAAAAGAATACTCAATAAAATTTTAAAAAAATGGTCTATTCAAAGGTTAAACAGTTTAATCCCCAGCGGAGTCGCCATTTTATCGACATCGCAGAAAGATTAGGGAGGTCTGCCCACCCCACTTCGGGGAAGAACTGCGCCTAACCTGTCAAGTTTTGGGTTGTGGTTTTTGAAGTCGCCACCAACTTGGGTTTTTACAGGTGGGGTTGAACACCTGCCTCATTTCTAAGGGAAGGGAGGATGTGGGCCTTTTGAGACCTGGGCTAAGCACTCAGGCCTAGGGTTGACTGTCTTACTAGGTTTGGTTTCCAGGGTCCTAAGTAAGCTATTTGGTTGTGATTGAGGAAGGTGTTAAGCAACCCAATCACCCACTTTTTTAGGGTGGTTCCTCTGACCTAATCATTTTTTAAAGTTTCATTAAGCAATGAATAAAAATAAGGGTTTCAAGAGAATTTTATGTTAGTACACCTGATTGTTTAGGCATACACCTGATCTTTCACAAAGTGAAAGTTCAGACACATGGTCTTGGTTGGGTCCCATTTAACCTTTACAACTAATTCTAGATTCTGGAATTCATATAGAAGATGTGTTTTAACAATTTTGTATGTCTATGAGTTATTGTGAATGCTTAGACACCTGGGGATATAAATGGGTGTTACTTTGATCAGGTACACCTGAAATAATCAGGGTACACTTGAAATTACAGGTATGCTTGATCTTTCAAAAAATGAAAGATTAGGTATACTGCCTTAATTGGGTCCCTTTTGACATTAGTGACATGTTAAGTGATTGGGGCCTCAAAATAAAGTGTTTTACAGAGGCTAAGACTCTTTTATGAGTCAACACAGAATTGAAAGTCACTTGGGAATTTCCCATTCTGGTACGCCTGATCTTTCACAGAGTAAAAGATTAGGCGTACTGTGTATTTTTCATAAATCTAGTAACCATTTTCTAGATTTTTGGGCTATTTCTTGAAGTCCACTAACCCTGGGATTTTTCAAAGGGGTGAGTGGCTACCTCAGAGAGGTTTCTAAGTAAGCCCAGCCCTTAGAGATCAGGTGGGACCCTCCTTTGGATTTTTCTAAAGGGATGGGTACTGTGTATTCAATACAGTTTTAATATTGAAGGAAAGATTGTGGGACCCATTTCTCTAGATTTGAAAATGGGGTGGGTCCCAAATTTGGCAAGGAGGTAAAGGGGTGAAACATGAATCCTCAATTCAAATTTTAGGCTTAGATTCATTATCTACATAGAGTTATGATACAAACAGAGTAAATAACTTCTTAGAGACAAGTATTGGACAACATGGCATATATTCATAAATAAATTGCAGTAAAAATAGTAAAACATGATAAATATGTTCACTAAAATTTGATTACATGTCTAGGTTAATCAATTAAACAATGAAGAAATAATCCAAGCCAAAATCATTTTTAAGAAATGAAAAATCTAACATGGTGGTTGATTCCTCATACACAGTGTATGAATGCATTGTAAGGGGGAGAATGGAGCCCATTCTTAGAGTCAAGCACCACCTTTATGGGCCCAAATTGGATAGTTTGGTTGGTCCAGGGATCAGTGACATATAGTCTAAGTCACTGGTCCCCACTTCACTTTTAAAACAAAGAAAAACATTGCTTTCATATAGAAGCTTATAAAAAAAGTAAAGAGGGGGGAGACAAATTGTTGACAAATTGTCTCCCCCATGTTTCACTGAAGGGTGACTGGGTGTGGGGTCAATACAACATGGAAGCGGTGCAGATTTTCTACGCCAACTTCTTCGACATCACCAATAAGATAAACACATTTTGGACAATGATGAATGGAGTTCTTTTGAAGGTCAGCCCCGACTATATTTTGCATCTCCTAGGGATGCATCGACTCACACAGAACCCCCTTGTCTTCCCAATCCACAAGCTCTCTTTGGAGCAAAAGGGAGCACGGGTAGAGAGATTGTGTGGATGCTTCGCCAACTGGTCTAAGAAGCTATCATACAAGGACTGTAGGCTGATTGCCCAAGTCCTTCACCGAATTTTCACCTACAACATCCTCTCCGCCACTAACAGGAGCAATCTCACTGACGACATTGCCTACTAGATCGATGTCATCCTCCTCTCGTAGAGGATTGACCTTCCCTCCATTATTTGCTACATGGTGATACAAGCATATGACTCAACACACTTCACTGGTAGCCTTTCGTATCCGATGCTTGTTACTCGCATCATGCAAGCGGAAAGGGTTCCCTTTAAGGTAGCACCTAAGGGTAGGAAGAATGTGAGAGCCATAGGTCATGGGACCCTGGGGAAGATGGGTCTGATCCAGACCACTACAGTAGCACCTTCACCTCCACATTGACACCCAGGCCATCCAGAACCCATTTTGCTTCTGTGAAGTCCTTTATGATGGGACTTCTACACAAGTTGTTATCCAAGATCTCGAAGGTTTTGAAGAACCAAAAGACATTTGCCTTAAATCAGAGGAAGCTAGCGGTAGGCTACCATGTCGGTCATCTAAACCATCCCATCCAGCTATGATCAGTTAGTGAGTTTGAGAGTGATGATGAGCTTAAGGGTGAGGAGGATTTCAATGTACTAACCCCTCAATTTTAGGAGGATCTGCAACTAGAGGATGAGAGTGCGGCAGTGAGAGGAGCAGCTACTGGTGGTGTAGTTGGAGGTGGTGACTCAGTAGATGATGATGAGGAGGAGGATGAGGATGATAGTGAGTGAGAGTGATGAGGGAGATGCAGGTGGAGAGACAATGGTGGCAACTGATGATGAGAGTGACTTTATTGATGATTGACCTTGTGGTTTCACCCGGATTTTTGTCCTGGGAACATGTATTTTTTATAGTATTCCTTGCATAGATGACAAATGTTTGTACTGCGCTATAGGGGCTTTTCTCTGTGTTTTAAGGCTTGTTCTTTTTATTGTACCTAGGGGAGTCTCCTATTGTTTACCACCTCATAGGTTTGATTTTATACTTCACTTTAACTATGAATGAATTTTATCTTGCCAAATTTCTTCTCTTTTATGGCTTATGATTTGCATGTTTACTTTCTTGTCAATTCTTGCCAAAAAGGGGGAGGAATGGTTCAAATACACTGCTTGAGTGGTTATAGGGGGAGTCACTTTACACATGTAGGGGGAGTTTCACCCAACATATAGGGAGAGCAGAGCACTAAAATAGGGGGAGTACACACCAACCCCCAAAAAACAAACTTGTATAAACTTTTTGAACTTAAAGCACCTAATTTTATCTCATGCACTAGATGTTTATCATGTTTTTATCTTTGTCTTTTGGCATGAGGAAGGTGGTTTTTTTTGTGGTTGTGATTGCAAGCTCTCTGACTCAAAGCACAAGTCATGAAGACCAACATGTTGAGCTTAATGAGAAGTCTTGTGTGTATTCGAGTCCATGTAATTGGGTTGTGGGGAATCATGTATATTATGTATCTCAGTGTATGTGAGTTTTGCCATAGAATTGACAAGGGGAAAGTTGTTGATGTATGTCAATCCCATGGGCAAAAGTGTAGTGGTATGTGTCTTGTAAGTGTCCCTATGCTCTCACAAGTTCAAGACATGAAGACAAAAAGGACCAAAGACTTGAGGAAGTTACCTGAAACCAATATAGACATGGTGTTATGCATTATACGAAGAAAGGTATGAAGCCTACATTGCATATCATTGTAGTACCTTAAAACCAATATAGACATGGTGTTATGCATCTCACAAAACCCAAAGGTAAAAGGCCCAATAACAATCCCCCACAGTACCCAAAACCAAATTCCAAAATTTTGGGAGTTGCAATCGATTGCAAATCAAGCAATTGATTTTGGCATAAACGGTTGCAAATCATGCAATTGATTGCATGCAAAATCTGGGCCCAGCTTGAGACTCTCATGGCCAAAACTCATAACCCATAATCGGTTGCGAAACTGATTTGGACCAAAATCCCCATACTCAAATCCATTTGGGATCAAGCAATTGATTGCAAGCTTGATTGTGAGTTATAATCGGTTACGAGCCACAATCAATTACGAATCAAACAATTGGTTGCGATAGTAATTTTAAAACAAATTTCAAACATTAATTTTAAGGAGTGTTTTTCAAAATTTGAACTCCATTTTTCAAATCTAAGGTTCCAAAATGTTTCCCTTTATAAAAGATTACAATCTAAAGGCCATGGGTGCTCCTCAACCCTATAAAAAGGAACTTTTTCCACTAGGGTAAAAGAACTCCAACACTCCAAGCTGTTTTAGAGAGAGCTCAAAAGATTGTTATATTAAGAACATCCCCCACTATGAAAAACACCATTGTCTCACTAGTTTTGAACTTGAGTAGCTAACATCTTTCACTGTATTCACTCTCTTTCTCTCCTCTTGAATACCACTCTACTACTATTGATGAGAACTTATGGTGAGTCTTTCCCTAGAGAAAACTCACATGTGGCTGAGCTCAAGTAGCACTAGAGATAAGTACTTGGAGCTTGTAGGTAGCTAAGGCAAACTAGCTTAGCAAGGAGCACCATACTTTGAGCAATTAGCAACATCAACCAACTTGTGGTAATATTTTCCTGACTTTGCATTCACTTACATTCATTCTTTGTATTGTTGTTTCTTTTCTTCTTCCGAAGACACCGCAAGCTTGACTACTTCTGCTAGGGACACTGGATGTAGTACACGTTTACTAGAGACACTAAGTGTTGTTTAGCTTGCTTGTGAGAAATCACTTAGGTTTTGTATATTGACCTAGGTTGTAGTAGTACCTAAATGAAATATACCTAAGCTTGGTAGTGAGCTTTAAAAAAGTAGACGTAAGTCCTACTGTCAAACCACTATAAATCTTCTGTTGTGGATTGTGTGTATGATTGAATTTTCTTTACTACTCTTGCATAGCACTTGTTTAACAAAATACATGAGTAAACACCTTGGAGCACACACACACTTGGACTAAGTTAAAAAAATTAAAATCAATCCCATGTTACAATTGAAAAATAGGTAAATTAATTTAGAAATCCAATTCACCCCCCCTTTAGAGAACTTTCATGATTCTTTAACATACATCATTATTACTCATGTTTTCCATTTTATTTTTTACTAAAAGTAAAATCTTATGATTCTTGATCCTATCCTACAATCTAATCCATGAGAGCCCCTACCGATCTTATGTAGGATCTCAATTTAAAAAACCTTGGTCCTTAAGGGTAGGTATTACTAGAATACTAATCTACAAAAGATTTATGGCCTAGTATCACCAAACACTCAGTCAGTTCCTCTTAGTCTAATCCTAGAGGCTCACCTTTCAAGGCATAAATCAAAACATTGGATTTCTTCCATGTCCATATCAATATGGATCTTCCAAAATAGAGGACCACTCACAAGGCATCACTCCTTTCAAGACAGACCACTCTGAAATCTTCGAGTAGACTATTATGTCTTGACGTGGATTACCATTGAGCTACCACTCATAGGGAGTATCAAGTGCCAAAATCTAGTCACATCTGTCCCAGATAGAATTAGCTAATTCAAAATCCTAATGCTCTATTAGATCTTGGGATCTTGTTCTTGAGCCATCGGAGTATTAGACTCCTTCCTTGTTTTTCTAAGATTAATAATCTCATCTCAGCCATGTATTTATCACTATGTTCCAAGTTTGTATCACTAAACTTGTGCATATTGGACACACTAAATCACAAACCATGAACACACAACTAAGGGTTAACTCTAATAGACTTGAATCCCAATAGATTCAATCAATGCTCAAAGAGCATCTAAGGCAGGCATGCTCCTGATGTTAAAGCATACAGGATATCCTATTAGAGTACTAGCCTCCTAGGAATCAGTATAGCTTAGTAGATCCTTACATTGAGGTACGAACCATGACCTGTTCATTATCACACCCCACTAGCTTGTGGGAACTGAAAACATCCTTGACATGTATGTATGTTCACTCCAACTAGTAGTTATTAACATATGTCACATCTTTTAGTGTTGATCCCAAATCAACTGTCCCAAATACCACGTCTTATCCTACATGTCTAGACTCACAATGACGTTACACCATGATGATAGACACAACGTAATCCAATTAACTTTTTGTAACCATAAAGGTTGTTTTCCCCTACTACCTTATGAGAGGTTATCATTCCAATTTTTTGTGTGTTCTACACTTCCAATTGATGAGATAAGTCATGATTGGACTTTCTACCTCAAGGCACCTAAGGGCCTTTACATGGCTTTAACACTTGTCTACATCTACAAAAGATTCCCTATATGATGCACCTACAAGTCCTATGACTTGCAATAACTCCATACATCATATCTGCAACTGACCAAACAAAGGGAATCCTTGGTTCATTACATTGAACCCTTGGGATGTAGATTTTAACTAAGTATACATCCTTTGGACATCCCCAAGTGTCTTACCATGTTAGTTTCTTTTGAAACTTTACTTTGTTATGATGACTTACTTAATTCATGCAATTCCCTAGACCTACCACCCTAACGTAGTTCTAAGCGTGACAAACCACGCTCACTAAGCAAATTGCAGGTGTCAAAGATTTCAGCTTCTCTAAGCTTAGAAATCTCCATCTTCTACTATATGCAGAAAATGACTTAGTCGCGAAAACGTATCATTCACAAACTATTACAAAATAGCTTATTTATAGATTGTACTTTAGTTGAGAGAACATCTTATTCGCTAAGACTTTTTAGTCTCCAAAGTGTTCCTTCATTGTGATTACAAACTCCATTGCTGATAGGTTTAATCACGATTTTAGTCACGAAACCTTTTCAGTCATAGTGACATCCTATCACAACCAATAGTCCAATCGTGAGAACTATGAAGTCACACATTTCAGTCACAAGATTGGTTTAGTCACAAAAACTCCCTCAGTTGCAAACAGTGCTTCATTCGCAAGTGCGCACACAGTTGTGGAAGAAATTTAGTCGCGATTCAGGGCCCTTTTGATAGAATTCATATTTCTGCAAATTTCTCACATGGAAGTGGATTATCCTCAAATTGTTGGATCCTGTCTTGATCACGGATCACTTGCAAAAGTTGAATTTTAGGGTCTTTAGATTGGATTGTGACATCGGGCATCGCATCCCTTTCTAAGGGAATTGAGCCAAATGTAGTTCCACCAAACTGATCTGAGGCATGGAGGTGTCGTTATCACATTTCTTGAGGATAGTCAAGGCCTCCCACTTTATATGCAAGGAACCGTGTGCCAAGCTACCCCTGGGATACAACCAATCTCGAACCAAGTCATGTCTTTCAACGAGGTGAACTCCCTACAGAGACCATGATACTTCCCATACAAACTTGTTGTCTTTAATGGTTAGGTTTTCAAAAACAAGTGACAAAACTTGTCCAAAGTTTAGGAAATTTTTGGTAGAGTTTCCCCCCAGAAGGTGAACATCATATGTTAAAACCATGTCATGATCAAGACAAGGATAGCACCTCCATCACAATGTCTATTCTCAAAGGAACCTCTAGTTCCATGGAGGATTTGAGCTCATAGATTCAAGCCTTTCCCTTCTAAGAGGGA
>JAOXJP010070518.1:0-15316 GCA_025762735.1 Platanus orientalis
GGTCGGCTACATGAATCCTGTTCCGCCATTCCGCTCTGTTTAGGGCCTTATCTGCTGTTAAATTACAAGCTGCCATGCCCTCTTTACTACCTCCACCTAGGTCAATTTTGGCCTTCCTCTAGTCCTTCTAGCATCTTCAACTTGTGTTGTCTCACTTCGCCTCACTGGCGCAGTCATTGGTCTTCGTTGCACATGCCCAAACCATCTCAAACTTGGTTGAATGGATACGGGGATAAATTTGTAGTAGCTTGAATGAACATGTGCATGCATTTGGGGGCCACTACGACGAACATGTAACCTTTTTGTTTAGTAATCTCACTTAAATTTGAAACTCATTGGTTGGTACATAATTATTTGTGTATATGTCACCAATGTTGAGAGTGCACGTGCCAAGTTAAAGCGGCAGCTTAGATTCAGTCAATGAAACTTTAAATTCTCATGAACTAACATCCACAATTTGCTTAAGTTACAACACAACCATCAAGGCATCATTCGAGAGATGCAAGACGGTTGTGTAACATAGCTTTAAACCTGTCGAGTTCAAAGAACTCCGTGACAATGTATTCATTACTACATTGAAAGGATTTTGGATGAGACAAACCCTGTAGGTGTTTCGGGGTTGATTTTACTGCATGTGGATGTATTCTTAGACGCACACATGGGTTACCTTGTGTACAAGAGATAACAGAGTATATTAAGCAGGGGCGTCCAATTCTACTTGAGTTAGTACATGTGCATTGGTGCAAGCTTAACTTGCATCCTACCTCAAGTCCTACAAGCTATGATTTGGATGCCGTAGTAGATATAAAATTATTTCTATAGCGGTTCAACCAATCCAATTAGTCCACTAAAATACAAATGCTTATGAAGTTGTGGGAGTTAACAACGTTAGACAACACACATATCAAAGAATCTGATGTTAAAAAAAAATACTCAAGGTCGCTCACATACGAAGATAGACACATCCATGTGGTGTGATCCATCCGCAATTGAGAGGGTGCCATTGTTACATGATAACTACTCTCTAGTAGAAACCACCACTACTAAAGTTACCCAAGTACAGTTAGTGAGATAAACGTAACAGATGAGATCGAAGGAAAATGTAACTAATATACATATTATCGTGTAAGTGACGAAATAATTCAACAGTTGTATGACATAACATGTTTTTTTTCTTATAGGTTATTCGATCAAGTTCATATAGATGAGTTTCCTCATTGTATTATATGCACTCTTTCCAAGAAAGCATTTGACCTAAATTAGGAATGTTATAGATGTGGCAGCGGACGGACATTGTGGCTTTAAGGACATCACTGGATTGATGAGATTTGGAGAGGATAACTGGGCACAAGTTGGGGAGAATCTGGTGTACAAGTTGGACAACCATGACCCCTTGTATGAGCAAGTATATGGGTCATCCACGAAAGTGTAGGAGATTAGATATTTATTAGCCTATTTCAATGATAATGTGTTGTACGATCATTGGGTACCATGCCAGAGTGTGGACATCTGATTTCATCGCACTATGATGTTGTCCTATATTACCTAGATGTACATTAGTGTCTCACTTTCTTACCACTCAGATCAGATCCTATCCCTACTACTGCTCGAAGGGAAATTGCCATTGGTTTCGTCAACAGAAACCACTTTGTCCAGGTTATCCTGATGTTAGGTCATCCAATCCCCCCCATAGCGACATTTTGGTATAGATATAGATATAACAATGCTTTGGGTTGGGCGCTTCCATCATATGAAGGAAGGATCGAAGAGTTTAAACTTGTTGTCAGCTCGAGTGTTGCTACATAGGAGAATATAGATTTGAGTGACGATTGATGTAATTTTTTGTTTTGTTACACATCATTGTATCCTTTTAGTCATATCTTGGGATCATGTATAGAACATTGACTATGAATCATATAATTTTTTGATATATTAATGAAATTGAAAGTTTTTTTTTTTAAATTTTGTATTCATTCTTTTTTTGTTTGACATCTTAGGGCTGCCATAAAAAAAAACTCATTTTGTTTTTGTTCGGCATCTCAGGGCTGAATAGGCTTAAGACTGTTCAGCCCTGAGATGCCAAACAGGTTTAAGACAAAAAAAATCAAGTTTAAAAAAGGTGAAATTTTTTTACCTTGGGGGCTTCCGTATTGATCCGTCGAACTTCCTTGATACTTCATTAGTGTGTAGTTGTGCTTGTAAGCACACCTAGGTGTGCGTCCTAGTTGTGCTCTTTCAAAGTTGTAAGCACACCTAGAAACAAGAACAACTACACACTAGGCAACTTGGAACTAAAATTCTCCCAATTATTATCATTTAAAAGTTAAATAAACCACTACAATAGAGAAACCTAAGCCTGTTCAGCCCTAAGATGCCGAACAGGCTTAAGAAAAAAAAAAAAAAGTTTAAAAACCTTGAATTTTTTTTTACCTTGGGGGCTTTTGTTTCGATCTATTTCACTTCCTTGATACTCCATTGGTTGAGTATTAATAAATTTAAAAGTTTCTATTATTTGCAATCGAAACATAATAAAGACAAGATGTTTTATAATAGAACTAACATAAATAAAACAACTGTTCATTACATAGAAAGTGTTTCAATACATGTGATCATATAAAGGATTACAAAATATAATGAAGTACAAAGTATCTAGGAGTCATCCTTGTACAATACAAAAAAATAGTAAACATCCACATTTGGGGTCATCCCTTGTGCCGCGACCTCTTCCACGTATATTTGTTGCCACTGGAACCAGGTCAAGCAGTTGGGGCCCGTGGAGCACTAGGAGGAGGAGTTGGGGCTTGTGGAGCACTGAGAGGAGGAGGTGGGGCCTATGGAGCACGGCGAGGTGGGGCCTGTGCAATCGATGAAGATGGGACATAGGGATCAGAGGATGTGGTGTTGATGCCACAACGTAAAACCTACCATACACGGCGCAACGTATTGACCAATCGATCCATCGGTGTCTCCTCAATACCGTCATCCATAAGAGACTAAATAATCTATAGCAAACGCTTATTGCACTGAAATAAAACATACTGGAAATTTTAGGATGAATACATTTTCAACGATTAAAAAAATAATTAACATAGACATGCAAACAATTTAACGATATACCTGGATGATAGTATCGACGTGTACAATACCTTGCGTCGATGGCCGGGGTGCACTACTATATCGATAAAGTGGATTTTGCATGTGTATATGGGACACACGTTGATACCACTCCATATAATCAGTTGCATACTTAGATGGGTACGCGGTTAGCATAGATTTATGCACATCAGATAGCACGTGGCTTTTCCACACCTCTTAGAACTGCTCTAAACATGCGTAAACCGGTCGATACGTCACAGTAGACGCACCCTGAATACCTCAAATAGGGGCTATGGGAGCGGGGGGGATGACCTGACACCACCCAAACTACTGTAGGACACGTATGGGATGGTAGGGCTCCACGATCTCTAAGCACCTCAATAACCTATGAAAGTATGTAATGTCCTGGAATGCATGGTGTTCCCTACAATTATTGTATGGTGCCCATCTCACCTACATAAACTAGATAAAATGTATGTTAAAATAGTAATGATTGTTATAAACTATCAACATGTGCCAAGATATACATCAATAACATATTAAAAATGTTTTAAAAAATAAGTAACAATACCTCAGGGATCACCCATGTATCAATAGTCTCTCGTAAAGCCCTCAAATTGTCCCCAAGGGACCCCTTCTCCTTATGCGGCTTCCAACACTGCACACGTGGCTGGTTATGAAGGTAGTCCATGTTACGATGTGGCTTTAAAGAATGAAAGTACTCGTAAATCCATCCCTTGAGCAATGTAACATAACCTGCCATTTGCTTGACCTGAATTCGGCTAGCAATCAAGAGCTAACGATAAATATAAGCCAATGCTTTAGCACCCCATGCGTATGTATAAACCTTATCTAGATCTTGTAGCAACTCAAGAAAAAAATGGGCACCCGAGTAAACGTCTTGTCTGTAAACAACGTACACCCTAAAATATACAACAAATAGCCCCTGACAACATATCCAATCTCATCCTCACTTCAGGCATCAGTAACCCCTGAAAATTTGAGTCTTAACCACTCCATCCTCATTACCTGATTCTGTGCCCTATCAAACTCCACCTGTGCCTTTTCCACCGTAACCCCTAGTGTCTCGGTCAGTAATGTCTTAACCTCTTCATTAGATAACTAGGTTGGCTTAACCTAGATGGGAGTCCCTATCACTAGAATCCTAAGTAGAGTGTAAATATCATTAAGCGTGATCGTCAGCTCTCTAAATGACATGTGGAATGTGTTAATCTCAGGGTACCAATGCTCAACAAAGGTGGAGATGACTATTCGGTTAACAAACCGATATGATGCATGCACTAATGGGTATAGACTCGACTGCCGCACCAACCCCATAAACATAGAGTTCTAGACACCCTCGACTTCTACTTACCACTCATCAATCTTATCTGCATGGCTAATGCATTTTAGCGAGTCACACTCCTACAAAAAAAAAAGAAACAGTGCTAGCACAGTATGCATGTATGAAATAACATAAATAAATACAAAATACATAAAATACACAAATAAATACCTCATACTGCTAGATCAATGTGGCAACATGCATGGAATAGTTGGCTAATAGGGTGGGGTCCTTTGGAGCTCTAGGAACATCCCGGGTCGGTGGCGACCGCGGCACTGTTGCTGTCTCCATAGCAGGTATAGTCTCACCCACTACCGAGTCTATGACAGAATGCTCAGTAGTCACATGAGACACCTCTCCCCGATCTCGGGAGAGGTCCTCAACCCTACGCCATTGCTCAAATGCGGTAGGTGCCACTTGTGAAGGACCGGCCTCCATATCTGTCATCTACCAAGAATTAGATGTTAAAATGGTGTCTAGATGCATTAAATAAAAAATTCTTAAAAAGAATTTGAAAATATTTAATGAAATAAAATAAACAATAAATTTGAAAAAAAAAACAAAAAATAAATATTTTGGAAATATTTAATGGTGTCTAAAGTTTAATTATATAATTTGAAAAAAAACAATCAATACATATTTTAAAATATTTAATGAATTAATATAAAAAAAATTAGAAAAACACCTTCAGCCTTGAGATGCCGAACATGCCTAAAGGTGTTCGACATCACCATGCCGAATAAGCTTAAAGGCATTCGGCATCATGTTGTTGAACGCCTTCAGGCATGTTTGGCATGGTGATGCCGAGCGCCTTCAGGTATGTTAGGCATCTTAGGGCTGAACAAACATGAAGGCATTTGGCTTGGTAAGGCCGGACATATCGCGGATTTTAAAAAAAAGTTTAAAAAACTCAAAAAAATAAAAAAACACAAAGTTGTAAATAAAAAGGTGATTTATTGAAATTTAAAGTATAATGCTTGATGTTTACGTTTCTTTAAGTTAATTTTTCCAAAAAATTTCTTTAGATGGTATTTTTTAAGACCTTTTTAAAAAAAGATAATCTTTTATCTGACCGATGGATGGCGGCTTCGTCGGTCCTAGAGGTTGATGGCAAGTTCAGTTGTCGTCGTGGAGGCATGATTCAGTTGCTGGTGGGAGGGAGAGAACCGTTTGAGTGATTGGAGAAAGGAAGGAAGAAGGTAGGGAGAGTTGGATGTTGGATGTGGGTTGGAGGGAATTTCAAATGGAGGTGTGCATATGAAACATAACAGGGAGGGTTAAACAGAGAGAAGGGAATAATTAGAACTTATGGAGGGGTGCTTAGAGATTTTGGAGGTGTGCCTACAAGTAAGGTGTGCTTACAAAAACATGAGGTGCGAATACAAGTTCCCTAATTCTAATTACCCCTCATGATTTGGAACCCCCTTCTAAACTGCCCCTTGCATGTTGGGGCACATATCACATCAAGAAGTGACTTACACCCTCCCCTAAAAAGTGACGTATCCCCCTCTACTTGCAGGGGACAAGTTAGGGATAGTTTAGGAGAGGGCACTAAATACCAGTTCTATTATTGTTGTCTTGCTTTTTTATTTATTGGGCAGTAGCTCTGCTAACAATAGGAGGATAAACTGCTCACAACTCCCCCCGAACCCCACGAGCTGTATCCTTTGGTCCACTTTTACAGTGCTCCACGGTGCTTCACAGACATAAAGGGGGTGGGGCCCATACACTTTTTGTAGTGGGGCCTTTCAAAAAGTGCATGGGCCCCACCCCTTTTGTGTTTGTGGGGCACCATAAGAGTGGACCAGAGGATATGAATCTCCATGGAACACCCTAATCGGTAACGAAATTTATTAAAAGTAGAAAAGAAAAATGGAACAGAGGCAAGGTTCCTGAAAAGGCTCGAGAAGAATCTTGAGAGCAAAGCCACACTAATAAGATCTACACCCAAACCGTTATAGCAACCCTTAGGGATATAGCATAATACATTTGAAAGATGTGACCCAATTGTACACAAGCCACTCGTGGAAAATGCTAGCTACATGCGCCATTTAAAAGGGCTAAAAGAATTTATGCAAAAGAAATAATAGCCTGTTTGGCAGCCACATGTAATGTAATCATTTCATTAGAGTTTCTCAAGGCATTTGTAGCCATGAGGTGATGGTTTGTAATGAACTCATTCAAATTTGTACGATTTTTTAACCACAATTAGAAATGAAGTCTAATGGGCATAAAACCCGACCTTGACTAACCTTTCCCAGAACAAAGGATATCATGCTGGGGAAGAAAATCCCTTTCCAATAAACCCGAGGTAAAGACTCAACCTCGGGCAAATAATCGACCAGGACTAGAGACACACGACTATAAAAGCGGTATCCCGATCGGCCTTGGGTAGACAAAATGAGTCCAGACTCTAGCAAACCCTAAGCCTAAGAACCCCAAGAAAGAGAGCAATGCCATATGCTACAGCTTCATCCCGGGAAGACCCTAAGAAAGATGCGTCTAGTGGAATTTATGGCCAGTGAGTTAAATTGCAATCTTGAAAGTAGGGGAGTAATTATGGGACAATAATCTAGGCTGAATCAGATCTTGGCAATCTCTCCCCCAGATATCATTGCAGTGAGTATTGTGGGATCATGAATCTAGGCCACCAAGGACATTATAAAAGAAGGGCCACCCTCAAGGAGAAGGTAAGGACTAATCCCTAGGAAAATCTCTGTTTTTGAAATATTCGCTACTGACTTGATCATCGGAGGGCACTTGGCTGGTAGCGCACCAATACTCTTTAGATTCTCTTGTGTAGATATCACTCCAAGATCGGATGATCGTGTGCTCATCTGGTGACATCCGACTTGACCAGATTCTGGCATCATCAGTTGGTGCCATCTGTTGGAATCTAGAAGCTAATTCAGCTCCCTTAAACTAAGAGTGCATGGTTGAAACCAGATCCATGGATGCCAGGAGGAACAACCCCTTTTGAAACATGTGGGGTAACAATATCCAGAGGAATCAGCATGAAGGAGAGGCAGGAGGATCTAACCTAGAACAACAGGTCTGGGACCTTGCATGAAACATGCAAGAGATCACTAGGCAAAACCAATAGATACTCCAAAGGCTCCTTGCTCAAGAGGAGTAAGATCCCTTGAAGGGATAACAAAGCAAAGCACCAAACCCATCTGAAAGCCAACATAGGGAGAGGATGGGGTAAACTGAGGTGACCTGATTGGAAAGACCCCCCACAAGCAAACAAAACCTCTATAATTAGGAGGATGACTACAAGTCACTTAGTAGTCAATGGGAGCAATTAAGGGAGGTCTAGAGCTAGCTAAGAGATGTTATGTGCACAATTAAAGGGAAGGGACTTACCATTGTGGAAGACTTGGTTTAGAGGACCAATTTGGCTTTTTCGGCTAAAGTGATAAATTCCCCACTTCCCACCAACTTTCAGGCCCCCTAGATGGATGTGTTTGATGGGATAAGTGACCCACTCGACCATCTAGATACCTACAAGACCCTCATGTATCTCCAAGCTATGCTCAATGAGATCATTGCCAAGCCTTCCCAATCACTCTCAAAGGCTTGGCTCCATCTTGGTTCAGGAAATTGAAGCCAGGATCAGTTAACACCTTTATAGATCTCAACAAGAAGTTTGTGATCCATTTTATTAGCGGCTAGAGGTGTTGGAAGCACATGACCTACCTTTTGAGCATTAAGCAAGAACGACATGAGTCATTGAGAAATTATGTTACTCAGTTCAGTAGGGAAGCTCTGCAAGTAGATGGTGCTGATGAAAAGGTGGTACTCACGGCTCTCATGGGGGGATTGCAACTTCTAAGTTCCTTTTCTCCCTATCTAAGTCCCCCTTGAGCAGCCTGAAATAGCTAATGGTTAAAGCACAAAAGCGTATAAAAGTTAAAGATGCCATGAGTGCCTGAAGGGACAGAGAGAAAGAGCCTTAGGAAGAAACGGAGAAAAGAAGAGAGCAGAAGTACCCTCTAGAATGGACCAGGGGCATGGGCGTAAAGATTCGTCACACCAACCCGAGCGGAAAATGAGCACACTCACATCTTGGTTCCTGAATTATACTATGCTTAACACGCTCGAACATGTCCTCATGGAAATCCGAGATGACCTGGTCCTCAAATGGCCAGGAAAGCTAAAGGCCCCACTAGTAAAGCTGGTGAAGGATAAGTATTGCTGATTCCACTGAGACCATGGTCATAACACCGACAAGTGTTTCAACCTTAAAGAATATATAGAGAAATAACCGACCCAGAAGGACCATGAATTAAGCTGTCTGGCCGACAAGGAGTCCAATGATCCTTAGCCCTTAGGAAAGATTCGAGTTATTGCCAAAGGGTTCTGTAGTGGGGGAGAGTTACCTTCAGCCAAGAAAGCTCATGCAAGAAGAGTATGATGTCATGAGAAGAAAAATCTCTATATGGCAGGAAGGCCATCTAAGCAATCCCAAAGAGTAGACTCACCGATCACCTTCACTGAGGAAGATTTTTCTTGGTTACAGCACCCTCATGATGACACACTCATCGTCATCATAATGATTATAGGATATAAAACCCAAAGGGTGCTAATCGACAATGGAAGCTCTGCCGACTTCCTATATCTAAAAGCCTTTAATCAAATGGGGACCATGGAATAAATGCTTCAACCTACAAGGTTAACCTTCGTCGGCTTTACCAGGGATAGGTTATTCCCGCTGGGATCTGTGGCCCTACCCATGATGGTAGGCCTTAACTCAAGGTAAATCACTAAATAAGTTGATTTCCTCATGGTAAATAGCACCTTGGGTTATAATGCCATTCTTGGGAGACCATCCCTCAACCAAAATGAGGGTTGTCACCTCTACATATCACCTAATGATGCGATTTTCCATGGATCACATAGTGGGAGAAGTCAAAGACAACCAGACAGTTGCCAGGAGTGTTATAACGCCTCACTGGCGGGCGAGCAACAAAAAGAGGTTTTGGTTATTGAAGAGGGGTGGAGGTCATGACTAGACGAGCTTATAGAGGATCTTCTTGAAGTCAAATTAGATGACACTACCTCCGGGCAAGTCGTCTAAGTTGGCAGTGAACTCCTAAGTGATTGCTAAAGGTAGCTGGTGGCCCTACTAGCCTGGAACAAAGACGTCTTCACCTGGATCCATGGCGATATGCCCGAGATTGATCTTAAGATCATGGTACATAGGATGAACATCAGCTCAGTTGTGAGAGCAGCACGACAGAAAATGAGGAACTTCTCCGTCGATTGTAACCATGATATGGCAGTATAAGTGGATAAACTCCAGTAAGCTAGATTCATCCGATAGGTACACTATCTCGAGTGGCTATCCAATGTAGTATTTATCAAGAAGGCGAATGAGAAATGGAGAATGTGCGTGGACTTCACTAACTTGAATAAAGCTTACCTGAATGATAGTTTTTCCTTACCATGAATCGACACCCTGGTTGACTCAACCTCCAAACATGAGCTATTTAGCTTCATGGATGCCTTCTCAGGCTACAATCAGATCAGGATGCACACACCTGACTAGGAAAAAAATCCTTCATCACTGACCAAGGGTTATACTTCTACGAAGTGATGCCGTTTGGTTTAAAGAATGCAGGAGCCACATACCAAAGACTGGTGAATGCAATGTTCATGGAGAAAATTGGAAGAAACATGGAAGTGTATGTCGACGCTAAGCTGGTGAAAATCTCGAGGGCTGATGAGCACTTTGGAGACCTTGAAGAAAACTTCAGAGTCTTGAGGAAATACCACATAAAGCTGAATCTAGCCAAATGTGCCTTTGGAGTCTCAGTTGGGAAGTTACTAGGGCTTATGGTTTCGCAAAGGGGGATTGAGGATGATCTAGAGAAGGTAAAATATATCCTAGACATGGAATCTCCATGCAACAAGAAAGAGGTTCAGAGGCTTGTACAAAGGGTAGCAACACTCAATTGGTTCATCTCTAAGGCAATGGACTGGTGTCTCCCTTTCTTTCGCCTTCTCAAGGAGGCGTTCAAATGGACGGAGGACTACTACGATGCATTCCAAAAACTTAAAGAGCATCTCACAAAATTTTCTCTATTATGCTGAACAGAGCCTGAAGAATCACTGTTTCTATATGCAGTAGTATCAGACTCGGCCGTGAGCTTAGTACTAATCAAATAGGAGGAAGGAACAAAAAAGCCAGGGTACTATACTAGCTAAGCCTTGAGGGGAGCTGAAAAGAACTACTTGAGGGTTAAGAAGGCCGCCTTTGTTGTGGTAACCACCGCCCAGAAGCTACAACCTTATTTCTAGGCCCATTCTATCATCGTCTTGACTGACCAGCCACTAAGATCAAACTTGCAGCAGCTCAACACCTCTGGGTGACTCATGAAGTGGTCGGTCGAGCTGAAGGAATTTGACATTGACTATATACCAAGAGAGGCCATAAAAGGCCAAGCCGTGGTAGACTTCATAGTAGAACTGACCCCTATGGCAGGGGAGGAGGCTCTTGAGGACCTTGACCACTCAGGAAGAGAAGGTTGGGTGCTCAATGTGGATAGGTCATCCACAAACTAGGCCAGTGGGGCTAGGATTATTCTCACGACCTTGACCGGGGTCGAATTGGAATATGCTATCAGGTTTGGCTTTAGAGAAACAAACAATAAGGCTGAATATTAAGCATTTTGTGAATAGGATGAAGATAGCTTAAGTGTCAGTGCTGAATAGATAATTGTGAAGAGTGACTCCCGCCTAGTTGTAGAGCAAGTCTTTGGGGAATATGAGGCTAAGGAGGATCGAATGGAAGATTACCTATGGGTGGGCAAGACATTAGTAGCAAGCTTTAAGGTCTTCGTGATTGAGCATATAGCCCCGGAGCATAACGACCAAGTGACAAATTAGCCTGTTTAGCCTCGGCCATCGATGACAACGGAATGATAATGATCAAGCATCTAACAGAGCCAAGCACATAGAGCCTAGGTATAAGAAAAGTTAGCATTATCGAGAGAGGAGAGTCCTAAATGACACCTGTCAGCACCAAAATTTTGACTCGGGTCATCTAATTAAATGAAAGAACATTAAGGTAGTATTTAGTCATCAAGACCTTAGGCAACCCTAGTCTAGAAGAGCAAACGTAAACTCTAGAAGGTTAGACATCTCTGTGAAGTCTTCCCCAGATATTTCGATGGCAAAAAACATCATCGATATCATGCCATGTGTAGTGTAATAAAAAAGATTAACCTAAATATATCATTTATGGTCAAACCATAATTCTCCGAGAAGCATCAATAGGATAGAGAGGGTCCACATTTAAAACTACCAAATACATTGCCTTCAAAATTCTTCAGTCTCTATGAACCTTCCCTCAACAAAGCATCATAGGCAAAAAAATTACCATTTTACCCTTTTACCTTCAAAATTTACCCTTGGATCCTCAAAGAACCTCCAAAGCTTCTCTTATCACTTAATTCATGTCATGTCATATCATGCACACCTCAATTTCAACCACCTTCAAGGAACTTATTGTAGAACAAATCTTCTACAAAGCTGACAACAACCAATTTCTCAACCTTCGAGAACCTTTGGTCAGAAAATAACCCTCAAAAAGCTCTCAAAGATTCATTTGACATCCGAATTCAGAAAGGTTGGTGGCCGTCTTTCAGTTTTTGCTTTATCTTCAATAAGTTGTCTAAAAAAAAGGCATTTGAGGCCTCAAACCCCTTTAAAGTCTCAAATCTTCCTTAGGGGGTAAAAAGTTAGTTATAGCTGCATTTCACCTTTATAGGTCCAGAATGTTCTCCGAACATCCAAATCTTGGTCAGTCTGTGACCGTTTCTGTAGATCAAAGAGGCCTTCAAAAAACCTCCTAATGGACAGCAACATTTGAAAGGCCAATCTACTTAGATTCCACTAATTACTCCAAACTGAGTAGCATATTTGGGCCAAGTGTCAAGTATTCAGTTGAACCCCGGGAATTCACTAGACATCCAAAATTCAGTCTGTTAGTGGCCATTTCTTGGTAACTCCTAGGCCTTTACAAGGTTGTCACCCCGAATAGGTCCATTTAGAAGTTCTACAAGCATGGTCACCACACTTTGCCTAAATTAGGTCAAAACCCCTTTCATTTGTATTTAGCACACGGTAAGCTCCCGAGAACTCTCCTAGACTCAGAATTATGTAAGGCTAGACCCATTTTATCAGTTTTCCCCTATCCTCAAAAGATTGTTTCCCAAACTAGAGCAACGAAAGACATATACTAGCTCAATATCACCATTCTTTAGTGAGCTACTGTCACACTATCTCATAAAGTGACCTCCCTTCGAAAAGCTCTAGGAAATTGCTTAGGAATTTGATGGTCAGGCCGTTAGTCCCTGTGGATTCCAGACTCTTTGAAATTCAATACTCTATAACCCTAATTTTTTCCACAGAGACTTCCAATAATTCCAAGGGCATTTCCAGTCAAGATTATCTCACTTGCCCAAAAGAGAATCTTAAGTGTGATTTCCTACTCAAGTGTTGTAATTTAGAGTGGTTTGAACTTGTGGCTCACAAAACATGAGGGTATCTTTTTTTGAAGACCTTAAAAGTCAATTTTACCATCTTACCCTTACAGTAATTACTTGAGAGTTTTTTTAGGTCAAGAAAACCCTATTTTCACCAACCTACCCTTATTGTAATTTGGTTTTGACTGATCCATTACAACCAAAACATCCGAGACTTCGAAAACATACTTTGAGTTTACGTGTTTTCAAGCATGGGAACTGAAAAAGTGAGGTAGCCAAGTAATAGAGAAATTTCCCATGAAATTAATTCATATAAGATTAATGAGCTCACTTCATTTCGATTTTAGCTCGTTAGTGCTCATTAATGCATTCTCATCTAAAAATTTAAACCTTTACCATTGGATATGGATCTCCCTTGTGCACCCCATAAATCCCCTCTAGGATCATCCACTTGAATTTCAAATATTCATGAACCTTTCATCTAACCCTATATCAAGCACAAACACTTGTAGCCCTTGATTTCCATCAAACAATCATAAGAGATGGTTTGCTCCCCAAGTCTTATGCTCAACCCTTGATTCCATACACCCTTGTACACCCTTCCTAGGATTAAAAATTAAATATCTATGCTACCTCCATGGAACCCTATATCTAGCACAAGCAACCTAACCCTTGATTCTCTTTAACCAATCAAATTGGTTTGTCAAGTGGATAAACTTCATTCTCCACCATTGATCCCTTAAACACTAAACTTTATCCTAGCCCTCCATTTCTTGCAAATCCTAAATCAAATCCCCACCTTATATCTATCACTTATCCACTTGATATATAATTTCAGCCCCCAATTAATTCCAACCAATGGGAGGGGAGCCTTACTCCCCACACCATGTAATCTTAGCCATCCACCTCCCAACTCCCAAGATCAAATCCTAGCCCTTAACCCAACCTCCCAAGGCCTATAAATATCCCAATTGTCATGCCAAACAAGAGAGAAAAATCAGAGAAAAAAGAAAAGAAAAGAAAAGAAAAGGAAAGAAGAGAGAGAAAGTGTGGGAAAAGCTCAAGTGATTAGCCTAAACCCAACCCCAAGCAAGGTAAGCCTAAACCCTAGTCACATTAATGTTTAATTAAACATTATTAGGCATTAAGAATTTTTCCTTTATGTTTAAATTAATTCAATTAATCACCTCTTAATGAGGGTTACACGGTAGAGACACAAACTGTCTCTGTTGCATTTCTTTCTTGACCACAGTCCACACCTTATTATTATTATTTTTTTCTGATTTTTCCATTAAGCCAAATTAGCTCAAATTTTAATGGTAGGTTCATGTGAGGGTAACCTACCTCTGATAAAAATTTGGTGAATTTTAGAGCACGTTTGGGTCTCGAAATAGTCCCCCTAAACATGCCATAAAAACTAGTTTTTCTGAGTTTTAATTTTTCAAGCATGTTTACGTTTTTTTTTTTTAAATTTTTAGTCATATATTTAAGCCATTTTTTTAAAAATGTGATTCTAAATATGTTGTATATATGTTAAAAAATTAGAAATTTTCCAACCCCCCTAAGGGACCCAAATTGTGGAAAAAATAGGCTGCTGGATTTTCACCCAGCAGCTAACACCTGAATTTTAAGTTCATTTAAAATTAGGCGTCAATGAAATTCAGACATTAGTGAAGTTTAGGTGTCAGGTCCTGGGGCCCACCTCAGTGACCCCTTACTTTCCCTAAATCCTTAAACTGACCTAAAAAACGTTCTAGGACCCCTCCCTGTGCCAAAATATCTGTGTGGGCCTTATTTTTCTCCCAATGTTTGAATTTTTATGTAAATTAAAATTTTGGCATTGAGACCAATTTTAGGTGTCAGGCTTGCAGTAAATTTTTTATTTTATTTTATTATTTAATTCCCTGTAAATATATCCTTTGAAATAAAAATGAAATTCATGAATTGTAGAGAGGTCATTTACCTCCCTGCAAATCCCCACACCACTAGGACCCACAGAAGGGGCTCCAAAACCCAAGGCTAGTTCCTAGTCTCTCTGGTAATTGATGCCTGAATTCAACCAGAATTAAATTTAGGCGTATTGAAATTCAGGCTTCTAGGCTAAATTCAGGCGTTAGGCCTAAGACTAAAAAAAATGAAAATTCAATTAGGTTATGTATGTTGTCTCCACATAGGTTTAAAACCTGGGACCAAAACATCTGAGCCCTGGAGGGGTCTCCCATCCCTTTGTAAAACCCTAGGATAGTGGGACCCCCAATAGAAAGTTAAAATCTCATGAGGGCAGGTTGTTGGACTTTCTTAGAAGCCAACAACAACAACAACAACAACAAACAGCCTTATCCCAACTATTTGGGGTCGGCTACATGAATCCTGTTCCGCCATT
>JAOXJP010070539.1:0-15316 GCA_025762735.1 Platanus orientalis
TTAATCCATTTCCAAGATTGCCAAGGTTTGAAGACTTGAAGACCCGAGGTTCATCAAGTTCACGAAAGGTTTATAAAAGTATATAATGTGATAGACATAGGTTAAAAAGAACAAAATCCCTTTACATGACCTTATAGACAAACCCAAACCACCTACATATGTTCCCAAGTGAGTGGGAGTAGGTTCAAGGTATTTTAATAGAAAAATAGGGAAATTGGACATCGGATCAATTCAGGAATGCCGAATCGATTTGTGTGGATCAATCCGACATAGCCAGATTGATCCACCATCGTAGAAAGTCAAAAAAAATATACAGATCTATGTCTATGATTTTTTGACTGTTAGGGTAAATGCTATATCAAGGGTGCATGATTGTGTTCGTCCCCTATAAGTGTAAAAGAAGCTCAATAGAGCTCTCAAACACAAAAGAACACACACAATCTCATTGAACACAAAAGAGAAGAGAGAGCTAAGAAATTTACACCTCCCAACTACCAAAGACACACTCTCATGAGCATTAATTGAAGATCAAAGAGCCTTTAAGTGCTTCCATAGCACTCTACACTTAAAGAATAAGAAGAGGGAAGCAAGGAGAAGGGTTTACTTCCAAGTAAACTCTTGAAAGAAGCTCTAAGAAGCAAAAAACACTCTTGAAAGCTTGGTGGAACCCATTGGCACACTAGCTCAACAAAGGAGCAACCACCTTCATGTGCAACAAACAATACACAAGCCTTGTGAGGTAATTTATATTGATTTAAACTTTAATTTAAGACCTTAGCATCCGCTAGAGACACCAGGTGTAGACTATAGCACTACCGTCAGAGACACTGGTAGTGTAGACCATACCCGCTAGAGACATCGGATATAGACCTCTCCCGCCAGAGACACCGGGAGTAGAGCTTGCTTTGAAAGTAGATAGGTTTTGTAATTTTAACCTTGATTGTAATGTAACTCAATCTAAATAAAATTTAGCAGCTCTGTTGTGAGCTTTGAGAGTGGATGTAGGCCCGAGTGGTGAACAACTATAAATATTGTGTTGTGTGTTTGTTTGTGGTGTGAATTGTCTCTCCTCTCTCTTTTTACATGGCATGTTTACCATTTCATATATGATCCTTTACGCTTGCAATTAAGTAGGAACGTAAATTAATTGAAAGATCAAAATTACACATTGCATTGCATTGCACTTGTAATTATAATAATTGAGTTATATTTTTAAGTACATCAAATTCCAAGAACCATCATAACATCTAAAATTGGAATTTTAATTAGTGGTAAGGTTAAAAGAAATTTTAGATATCCTATTCACCCCTCCTCTAGGATAAAACCTGGACTTTCAAAGACTACTCAAATAAGAACATCTAGACTTCTAGAACTTCTCCATATGGATTTAGCCGGTCCTACTAGAATAGAGAGTCTAGGAGGTAAAAAATATTTCATAGTGGTGGTTAACGATTTCTCTCGTTTTATTTGGGTAACATTCCTAAGAGAGAAATTTAAGGCTTTTAATGAATTCTTCAACATTTGTAAGAGAATTCAAGTTGAAAGGGAATAATTAATCACCGAGCATATTCAAAACGACCATGGAAGAAAATTCGAGAATCACAAATTCTCAGATTGGTGTGATGAGATGGGAGTCAAGTATGAGTTTTCAGACCCTATAACTCCTCAAAAAAATGGAGTGGCTAAAAGAAAGAATAGAACTATACTTGATATGGCTACCTCTATGCTTACAAGCAAAGACTTAACCAACAGATTTTGGGATGAAGTAATTAGTACAACATGTTATGTATTGAACTGTGTCTATCGTAGACCGAGAACGAAGAAAACATCTTATGAGTTGTGGAATGAAAAAAAACCAACTGTTAAATACTTTATAGTATTTGGTAGCACATATTATATCCTTAGGGATATAGAACATCTTGAAAAATTTGACAAGAAAAGTGATGAGGCTATTTTCTTAGGATATTTCACACAAGTAGAGCCTACCGAGGCTATAATAAGAGGACTCTCACAATAGAAGAGTCAATCAATGTAGCGGTAGATGATCATAAGTCAACATAATCACAATTAGATCTTCCCGTTGTGTTCTCAGATTAAGAGGTAGAGACCTCATCTCCAAAAGTGATTGGAGATTCTCAATAAGGCCAAAAGGAGCTCACATCTCAACCAAACTTTGAGGATGAAGTTGAAGAGATTCAACCTCATCCTAAGGAGAAAAGGCTCACCAAGGGATTGTCTTAAAGTGACATTCTTGGTGACCTAAACACTAAAATGAAGATAACATGACAAATAAACGATACTCTAAGTCATTTTTGCTTAGTGATCTGGATTGGATCATGGCCATGCAAGAGGAGCTAAATCAGTTTAAAAAAAATGATGCGTGGTTCCTAAATATTCAAGAATAAACATAAGGAACATAATATAGTGACTTAAAACAAGTATAAATTAGTGGCAAAGGGGTATGCCCAAATTGAGGGCATTGACTTTGATGAGACATTTGCTCCTGTTACTAGATTGGAGTCCATTAGAATTCTTTTATCCATTGTGTGTTATTTAAAATTTAAATTATATTGAATGGACATTAAAAATCCATTCCTAAATGGGTTACTCCAAGAAGAGGTATATATATAGCAACCAAAATGATTTGTGGATCCTCACTTGCTTTACCACGCATATCATCTCAAGAAGGCACTTTATGGCCTCAAACAAGCTCCAAGAGCTTGGTATGAGAGGCTCACTAGATTCCTTATTGATCACCATTTTGAGAGAGGAAGTGTAGACAAGACACTTTTCATTAAGAAACAAAATGGTAATATACTCATTGTGTAAATCTATACAAATGACATCATTTTTGGGTCCACTAATGAGAAAATGTCTCATGGGTTTTCCCAAACTATGAAGTCTGAATTTGAGATGAGTATAGAAGGAGAACTTAGGTTTTTCATTGGTCTTCAAATGAAGCAAACTCAAATGGAATTTTTTTGAGCCAAACCATGTTTTTAAACACCTTATGACTAAGTTTGGATTCCAAGAATCCAAACCAGCAAATACCTCTATTATTACAAGTGCCAAGATCATAAAAGATCTTGATGGATATGAGGTTGACTCCACCTACTATCGGAGTATCATTGGGAGCTTGCTCTACTTGACCATGAGTAGACTAGATATCTCATTTAGTGAATGTGCATGTGCTAGATACCAAGCTGCTCCAAAAGAGTCACATCTCAAAGAAGCTAAGAGGATCATCCGTTACTTCCATGGGATAATGGATTTTGGTTTGTTGTACCCATTTGACACCACATATGAGATTGTTGGGTACTTAGATGTTGATTGCACTGATGATTTCAAAAACTATAAAAGCATGAGTGGGGGTTTATTCTATGTAGGCAATAGTCTTGTTTCTTCACATAACAAGAAACAAAACTTCATTTCATTGTCAACCATCAAAGCTAAGTACATTGTAGCTAGTACTAGATGCACTCAACTCCTATGGATGAAGAAAATGCTTAAGGATTATGAGTTGAGCCAAGACACCATGACTTATTTGTTGACAATAAAAGTGCAATTGACATCTCCAAGAATCCAGTTTAGCACTCAAGGACAAAGCGCATGGACATTAGACACCACTTCATTTGACAATTGGTGGAAGATAAGGTTGTCATATTGGATTATGTGAAGACCAAAGATCAAGTAGTAGATTTTCTTACCAAACCCCTTGATTCCAAGGGGTTTGAATATCTTTGGAGTGCTATTGTCCTATGCATGATCTTGTGAACCCTATTAGATCACAGACTTGGTGGTTGGCATTAAAGTCATTGAAACCAAGTCAATCATGGCTGGAGGTGAGAATTAAGGAGGGTCTGTAAATCAAGTAGGTCATTCCTAGAATGAGCCAAGTATTAGTGGCCTCTCTGATGCAACAAGTCTTAGAAGGGAAGCAAGATCAGGTTTTATGATCGACCACAAGATCTGTGTTTGATCTCATGAACGATCATGCCCTGACTAATTATAGATCTCGTGATCGATCACACCCTGACTGATCACAAATCTCGTGATTTATCAGGAGGACATTCTTGTCTAGTGAAATGCATGGCATTTAACAACCTATCTAAGTGTTATTTTGGCTCATTATCACCTGATGAATAGTATCTTTTTCTCCTATGACTTCTTCTCTCAAGACAAACTCCTCCAAACACTTTAAATTCTTTAATTTTTAACTCTCTAATGGCTTCATGGGTAAAGAAGACCACTTTCAAGTCTTCAAAGTCGTCTCAAGCGCCATCCTCTTCCCAACCTCCACGAAATCTAGGGAAGATACCTATTGAGGTGTTAGAATAGGTGTCCTAACAAAGCCATCATAGACACTTTTTATAGTATTTTTTATTTGACATTTATAATAAAGTACGTTGTTCCATCATCACATGTGTATAATTTTATTTTTGGGTAATTGTTTAATCTCATGGGATGAGATAGTGGTCCTCAGGCAACATAGTAGGATGTTAGACACATGGATTATGTGTCGAGAGATCTGACTATCCAGTTTTTATAGGCATGAAACCTTATAGCTATGGGTGATGCTGGGCACATCACTTAAAAAGACTGCTATGTGTAGAGTTGCCATATGATGGAGTGATGTAATCTCAATCACTAGAGTGAGACTCTAGACTTACATGTAGATGCATAATACAAATGAATTAAGGGGATCCAAAATGAACACATGTAGAAAAACTTCATCGTCAGTGTAAATGATGTTCATAACTTACAGACTAATCCTTTGACCTGAGGGACTTATGATTCTCTAAGTTATTTAAATTGATTATTTTGAGTTGTCAACCAGTGATGCCTAATAGGTGGCTACATCATGGGTAGCTTGGATACTTAACTCTACGCTTGAGAGAACACAAGTGTCCAATAAGGAATCCACTACCCTAATGATAGGGAGAAATATTCAATCTAGGATTAACATGAATTGATTGGACATGCAAATCTGGATCTAATGTTTTTGATAAAGTGTTTGTCATAATGATTTTCAAAATTATATTTATTAAATAAATAAGTATTTTGAAAATGAACTTATTAAGAAATGTTTTCAATGTCCAATTGATTCATTAAAGTCCTAAAGATTATTTGTCAATGACCAAAAGAGTTTAACGGTGATTAGTTTATTGTCCTGAGGGTTATTAAGGGATATTGTATAGTGGAAGGATGTTTTTGTGAAAAGGTTTGTGAGGAAAGGCTTCAATGTTAAATTCTTATCCTTGAGAGTTCAATTGTGACCTGTCACAGGGATTGTTGTAATTAATGGAGTCCCTAATTGTAATTATCAAATAACTGAGTTCATGATTATAGTTTGACTCAATTCAGGATGGTGGGTCCCATTAGCTTAAGGATAAGAATCCCATAAGGATCCCATAACTCCTAGGGTTTATCTAACCTCTCATTATCCCTATATATAGGGTTACTCACATTCAAATACAGTCCTATAACAATTCTAGAAGTGGGACAGGTGTAGAGAACTCTGGAGCAGGTGTGGAGACTTTAGAAACCGGATCGGATTGGATTCTTGTGTCCAGTTATTTGATTGAGGTAATTCTAAACTTACTTTAATATTAGATCTCAAAGATTCATATGGTGGTCATGGGAAAACATATGTAGATATGTGATTGTTTAATGAACTTTACTAATTTTTATGTTCAAGAATGGTAAGCACTTAATAGAAGCAAGGAAAATGCTTGTATATCCAACCCTCAAGCAATGTGATGTACCCTACCATCTGTTGAACACTAACCCAACTCACAAATCCCACCTGGCAATAATGGTAGGTCAGGGCTGCAGCACTCCATGCGTAATCCTGTACTGCCCCCAGATTGCTCAATAGCCTTAGATAAGTCACTGGCACCCGTGTTGCGAACTTGTCCCAGAATATTGTACAGTCCAATAAAAATAACAAATATGCCCTAAATGCACACTCAATATGGGCCCCATCATTGAAGTCAGTAACTTGGATAAACAATTCCCTCAGTCACTTTATCCGCACAGACTAACCCCGAACGCTTGCAATCTCCTCAACCATCTGCTCAAGTGAGACTCTCAGCTTGCAAACTAATAAGTTGAGCGCATCCCTATCTGATACCCTCTAAACGCATAATGAGACAAACCTACCAATGATAGGAATCCCCAAGAGAGTCGAGACATCGTCCAGAGTAATAGTCATCTCCCCGAAAAACATGGAAAGTGTTGGTCTCTGGATACCATCTTTGCACAAATGCCAACACCACTACCTTATTAACGAATCAATATGATTCTGAAATCAACAAAAAAAGGCCAGATACAACAATCAATCCTCTCAGAATCTGGTTCGGTACAATGGGATCCTCCAGTACCTACTCTTTTATTTTTATGCGTGGAATATGCATTTTAAAGGTTCTCTCTCCTACAATAAAAACAAACAATATTAATAAAAGTAATAAATATAACATTAAAAATTACCAACATGGAATAACAGTAATAAATAAAAACAACTAATATGTAATACATGTTGTTCCCAGAACACCACAGCTATGTGTGTCCCGAAGCTTGCTACCAATGAAGGGTCTTCCGAAGCTCTAAGAAAGTTTAGAGACTCTTCAATCTCTTCATAGTTTTTGCCGTATAAATACTGTTGTGTCTCGTCAATGTAACTCAAAGACATCAATTGTTCTGTGGCCACTCTCGACGTCTGGCCAATGTGATTTCTCCTGGCCAATGTTGTCGATGGGACACGAGTACGACGAGAGGTGCCAGCATCCATATCTGTCATATAACATATTCATACATTAGTAGATAATACCAAATTTTTACAAGTTTTTTTCAAAAAAAAATTCCAAGCAAATGTCCCGGCAATTTTTTCGGTTTTTTTTTTCCAAAACCTTCTGTTTGGCCATGTAGAAGCGTTCCGAAAAAAAAAACATAAAAAACCAAAAAAAAAATGCTTTAAAAACTTCAAAAAAAATTAAGGGAACATATGGTATACATTGTGATTTTATAGCATTAAATCGTGCAAAAAAAAAAGAAATTTTTGTAAAGATTTTTGCTAAACTTACCTAGATTTTGGTTTCTTAACATGATTTTGTCTTTCAGCTCTTTCTTTGCAAAGATCTAGTCTTTCTATGTTAAGATCCGGTCTATTATTGCCGCCGGGATTCTTTTTCCATCACTTCCGCCGTCGAATTTTACACCTACTTCATCGGTTGGAACTTGAAACGTAAGGAGTGAGAGATAAGGTGGTTTAGTTGGAACATAAGGAGAGATAGAAGAGGATAAGAGGGGGAGTGAGAGGATAAGGGGGGGTGTAGTGAAAAAGGGAAATAGAGGGGTGTTTTAGGTAGGGGAGGGGATGTGAAGAGAAAAAAATGGGGGCGAGAAACAGGGTGTTAGGAGAAGATTTTGGGGTTTATTTAGAAGCTCCCTTGCAACAATAGTTTAATTTAACCAAAATACCCCTATAATAGGGAAAAATATATCATCATAACCAATTTATTTAATTTTGAAATTACAAGAATGATTATAATGAAAAATTGACCAATTAATCTTGACCATCAGTTGGATAGGAAGCCAAATATAAACAATTGATGGAATAATTTGGATCCTTTTATTCTTCTTGGGTTCCCTCATCTCACCCCACTAATGTTGAGTCTAGATCCAATTAGAAAGTGGAATACAACGGCATCAGCATCACAAGGGAATTTGTTGGTCAATAATAATACATACCTCTTAATCCTATCTAATTTAGAATTATGAGAAGGAAGAAAATGTTCTGTGCAGGATGGTGTCTTGGACACCAATAGACGACATGCCATTTTCTTCCACATGTTGTCCACTGGTGTCCAAGACACCTAGGGATGCAAGTATTCGATTATTCTCCGAATTAGGTTCATATTTGTGTTCGTTTAAAGTGAATACTATATATATATATATATATATATATATATATATATATATATATATATAACACTACACATTGCACAATAAAGCTACAAATCCACATAATCAATAACACAAATATATAACCCAAACAATAATGTCATTCATTGATAATGCAAAGTATTATCAACCTCTTAACTATTGATACCCAAATGTGTAATGAAGTATAACGGTTTATAATTGTTTAATGATGCTTATTATAACATTTTCTAAAGTTTCATTAAAAAATTCCACGGTTTACATAGTGTTTCCATTCATTCCATAGGCAACAATGTTTATATAAGGGTAATGGTTCTCCCAACCATCGTAGATGATTTTCTATATGTAATGATTCCTAAGTATGTATTAATGTTTATTCTATCAAATCTTGAAGTTTCATAAAAAAAATCTTTCGTTTAATTTGTGTTTCCCCCATTTCCTGCTGTAGTCAAGTTTTTTTCAAGCGTTTCCTCGCAATACACGATACATATCCCCAAGTGCGATACGGCACGCAGTCCATTGCATCCAAAGACTCTTTAACATAGCTACTCAAAAGAATGCCTTTTGTTTTATGCATTCTATACCCATCTCAAAGTGGTGTTGAATGGAACTTAATCTTTTCAAGAGAACTACGAGAATGGGAAGTGGAGAGTTTAGGCCAACTTCTTTTAAGAATGACATCTATGTCTCTAACCCAGATAGAAAAATTTGGACTCTTGACAAATCTGGGTATTTCACTTCAAAGTCCTTTTCACTCCTTAATCGGTCAACTACTAATAGTAAATTCATTTCCCTTCAAAAAGGTTTGAAATCCCCTGGTACCTTCACACATTGAGGTTTTTATTTGGACTGTAGTTCAGAATGGAATCAATACAATGGATATGTTGCAAAAAAAGGCGGCCATATAAAGCACTATCTCCATGTGTATGCTGCCCATGTATGAGGGATTCCGAATCGACCAATCGCATAATGCTTCATTGTCTATTTGTTAGAGAAATTTGGAAGTATTTCTTATACAAAATGAGTGTTTCGTGGGTGATGCCTATGCATTTGGTTGAACACATATGTCAATGTAATGAAGGCTTCCTCGGTACCAAGGTGAAGGAGTTTTGAATTAGAATCATGGATGGAATTATGTGGGGAATATGGAAAGAACACAGCCGAAGAATCTTTTAAAATAAAAAGTGGGAGGTCAAAGACGTCATTGAATCAATCATTTGTGAAGTAGCAAGCTGGATGGTTGCTTCCAAAGAATTCAAAGGACTGTCCATAAGTGACATTATTCAAAATTGGCAATCATGTATCCTATTTTCCAGACCTCAAACAGCTCCCATGCTCAAAGAATGGTCTCCTCCACTGATTGGTATATGTATACCAAAAGTAAATTTTGATGGCTCATCCCTAAGCAATCTGGGACTAGCTGGATTTGGGTGCATCATACATGACAGCAACAAACAGGTGGTGCAGGTGGTGGTGGGACCATTGGGTGTTCAGTTAAAGTGGAAGCATTTGCATGCCTAATGGGCCTTAGAGATAAAGGCATTGGGTTCATAATTTCATATGGGGCATCATTGAAGGCAAACTCTTCAACTGTGATAAGCTGGGACAAAGGAAGAATTGGGGACGATGGGAATTATCACAGATCACATTCTTGAATTAAGAGACCTATCTCTTGAAATGATTGCTTCATTCTCTCATGTTGCCTGAGAACAAAATAGTTTTGCAGATGGTCTTGCTGGATGGGGAGGGAGGCAAAGCTTATCTTTTAAAGGGAACAAAATCCCCTCATCTTGCTCCTTGTAACTTAAATCTACTGATTGTAACTTTTGCATTGTTCTTGCATCTTATTCTCTGTATCTTTAATCCTCTTGTTTAATAAAATTTCTGAGTTAATTATCGAAAGAAAAATAAAAATTGGAAAGGTAGCTGAATAACTTTTCAAATGACACTAAAGCCAAACAAGTAAGCTCTCTCTCCAAAATAAGGCCTAAATAAAAGTGATGGAAATAAGACTTTTTACTTTCCTAAAAATTAATAAAACATTTAGGTATTAAAAAATAAATATCCCCTACACTGACTGTCAGAAATCTAACCTAGATTAACTCAAACCTAATATCATTAAAAACTGTAGCCCAACAAAATTTTTATACCTATGATGTCAAAAATACCCCTATAGCTGCTGAATACTGGATATATCTACAATGCTGCCCATCCACTTCTGTAGAAACTTCTTGTCCTACATTAGAGCCAATGCGCCAATGCAAGATCTAGATTAGATATATGTGTCCTATATATATGTGTGTGTGTGTGTGTGTGTGTGTGTGTGTGTGTGTGTGTGAGAGAGAGAGAGAGAGAGAGGAATGTTATGGGATTAACACTTGTCCAGTGCATGCAACAATATTACTAGAGATTGGCATTCATTCCATGCTGATTAGTCTTTTGTATTGCCTCTTGTAATTTTTTCCCCACTTTGTCGACCCTCTCGATTGTCGCCTATTTGTATCTCCCCCCCTCATTTCCCCTTTTTAATAAAATCGTCATTCATCAAAAAAAAAAAAAAAAAGTAGCATGCATGCCATTAAACTGAAATTAAAACTGATTAGCAACCAATCCTTTATAATGCCAGCTATATCATTAGAAGACAATAGACTTGAATTTGATAAAATTTTCTTTATATAATTATATGCCAACATTCAATAGCATGTTGTATTTTAATATCTAGAATTTCAATATGCATATATCTATATGGTTTATTAGTGTAATAAACCACAGATGGGTGTATATGGTTTGAGTGGAGCATTGTCTACAACCATATGTAAACAATTTCAGTTATGCTCTAATTATTGATTGTCAAAATTGTCACAAAAAAAACTAGCCCTTTGGTCCATTAGAGTACAGAATGATGTTAAAGTATATTATAGTCATACCAAAAGCCTGCAAACTACTTCTCAAAGTGATGCATGGCGTAGGTAGAAATGAACAGGTCGAAGACTTAAATTAGTAAAAAGTCACAGATTTGAACTTGAGTAAAAATTCATTTATAAAGATGGTAAAATAAGCAATAATTGTTGATGGTTGGTATAGATCCAAACTATTGTCCAAGTGCATGAAGCCTCATGTTCTTGAAAAAAATGGAAGTGAGTCCTCAACATAGTCACTTGTTACATTTCAAATCAATCAGAGCAATTCTTTTGTTCTTTGTCCACTTGCACACACCTCGTCATACTTGTAATTGGCATCGTAAAGAGTACTAGTTACACATAATGCAAGGACTTTTGGATATTTTAGGGCTGAAATTTTTTGCATTGCAAATACTCTTAACTTCCAAAATTTACCTCAGTTATACTTGTTACAAGTTTCTTTGCTAATTTAACACTTTTGTGATGCAGATGACAGTTTAACCATAACTTAATTGATGACATTTAATTTCTTCGTAATGCAGTTTTGTTATGCTTTTTTTGATTTTGTCTTGTGCAGATTGTGTGAAGCATGACCCAGAGGTGAGTGAGGACATGGAGAAAAACTTTACAGATCTATTGTCAGAGGAATTGAAGCTAAGGGAAGCTGAGGCTTTGGAAAACCAGCGGCGTGCTGACATGGCATTGCTCGAGGCTAAGAAGATGGCATCTCAATATCAAAAGGAGGCCGATAAATGCAATTCAGGGATGGAGACCTGTGAAGAGGCGAGGGAGAAGGCTGAAGCTGCATTAGTGGCTCAGAAGAAACTGACTGCAATGTGGGAGATGAGGGCTCAACAGAGAGGGTGGAAAGAAGGACCTACCAAGTCTTAGGCACACGCTCAAGGGGATAACTTTTCCGTTTAGTAGGGATCGTGAAGGAAATATATTGATAGTCTGAAAAGAGCCTTGAGGATCCACAGTGCACCATAATGGTACTTGAGATGAAATTCTTAATTGTGGTAGCACCTCAAAGCAGGTGTTTTGGTGGAGGGCTTCTATGGTAGAGGTTGTAGGATGTACTGTGTTCACCGTGCATCTGTGTTGTCTGTTTAGTTCTGCTGTTTAGATTCATGAATATGATCAACTGGCCCATGAGGGCTGATTCATTTGTCAGTGTTATTTTTAGTTGGTATAGAAACCTCTATTTGTTTCTTGGCTTTTTGAAGCAGCTCGTCTGTGTATAAGAGTTAGCTTTCTTCATTCTTTACCCCATCTTCCTAGATGAAGTTTACAGATTAAGGGAGCCATATTTTTTCTCAAGTTGAGTTTTGTAGTGATGATGATTGAATGATGCCTGACCTTTAGCCTCGGAAAAGCCTGAATTTTATTTCAATAAATCTGTAGTTTTGTCTGTCTTAAATGCTCATGCTATACATGGTGGGTTTATGACTTGGTAAATTGCCAGTTTGTTTGATAAAAGAGTTTCTCAAATTGTTTTTCTGAAATATATATTTATTCCTAAATTGTTTTTTGGAATGCAATCAGCCAAAGAATTATGAATACTGATTTACATAAGCTAGGGGGCAGCAATTGTGTTGATATACAATCTAGTAGCTTATATAGAATATGGCATGGTAAAAAGATTAGTTTGTAAAGTAATTATTGGAAATGGCTCACTTGCATATTCCTTACTCTGTAAATGTTTAGTTGTAATATGTTGATAGACATGCTAATTTAAATAGGAAACTAATCTGAACGATAATTGGTAAGAATTTCCAGTCCAAATTGTTTTTAATTTGGAAAGTTTTCACAGCTACAGAATGACCCATTTTCCTTTATTTAGGATTGCCAAAAATATTTAAAAGAGAGAGGTATCCCCTAGAAAGATAATGCCATCAGCTGCCTCAATCATGAACCCTGGACAGAAAATGAGAGTAGGTGTGAAACAAGAAGAGGCAAGACGCTTGGACTACTGCAGTGGGAGATATTAATCTACATATTTCTCTACCGAAATTTATGAACTCTTCTATGATGATTCTTGATTGATAAGTAATAATTTTAATTTCCAGAATCAAACAGTGAGATAACATTTGAAGACTTCACAGCGTCTGTGAGAGGAAAAGTATGTATAGTGGCAGAGGTTGCTTTGAGAAGCACTTGGATTTGTCAGTATGTAGAGCTTACTCAGTTACCTTAAAACAAATAATTTAGCGCTCTAGAGATGAGAAATTGCCATTAATGGCCTTTCCGAACTTACCAAAGTATGACAAAACAGAAGCATTTATAAGTGAGAACGATTCAAGAGTCTACCCAGCACGAGTTGTCCAAAAGAGTCCTTAGGAATGAAAGAGCAGTCCTTATTCTCTCTGCAGCCCACGCAATGGGAAAGTGGGGCTTATCTCAATCTAATGTTTTTGTATGCAAAGGTCTTCCCTTGGTTGGTTAAAGGAGGCAATTGCAAATGATGTAAGGGCTCTTATGATAACCCCCCTTGTGTTTCTGCTTAATGGAAGTTTTATTTCTTAAAAAGGAAAGGCAATGCACAGTCTACTTCACTTGTACATAATCATAAATAAGCACTTCTAAGGGTAGAGCCCATCTCTCTCTAATTCTTTAGGAACTTCATTAAATTTCAACAATAAAATTTAACGCTGTGAAGCCCACCTTGAGAAGTGCACAAAGAACAATGCCAAAGCTGCTGATTTGAATATGGTGGACGAGGGAATACCATAAATTCCTTTTCTAAAGAGCCCTTTCACAAATGGTAAGAAGCTTAGCACCACCCATGCACTACAAACGATCTCCCCGAGCCCCGACCCAGATTCACCATTGGCCTTTGGCTGCATCCCTAACAAGCCCATGACAAGTGCAGTCATGTGCACCAGAAGAAGGGTCGTCCCAGGCACAAAGACTAGCGATTCATCGAAGGTGAACCTGCCAATATCAGCATCAGGCTCATCCACATTACTGGAACTACTTTGATCTTTCTTCGTAATTTCAAAAACGGTCTCCGATAGGCCTAAGAGCTTGAGAACAATGCTCAGGAGTCCCATCAACCATGCAGTTGCGGATGTTATCCTGGCCATTCTCTGGTTGTTCCACCATGCTCGGACTGAGAGGCCACATTGAAGGTACTCCCATAGAGTGTAGAGGTTGTAGATGACGAAAAGGGCACCGAGGATGAAAATGGCTGGTTCATGCACCTGCATTGAACATGTTATGCTGTCATGGGAATTTTAGGAAGTAGCTTCCTACACAGTGAGTCTTATTTGGATAAACAGAAATGACCAGGTTCATCAGGATTGAATTTATCCTAACACTCATAGAGATGCTCTCTCTCTTTCTTTTATTGTGGCAGGGAATCTCTCACCTACATTTCTTTTCTAACCCAGAATCGGTCCATTATTGGAGTGGCAATGGAGTCTAGAATCTAGATCCACTTAAGGGAGAGCAGATCCTTTGCAACAAGCTTAAATAACATCAAACTGAAACCGTCAAAGAATGACATGTATGCAAAAAAAATTTAATTTCAACATTGGGCGGGAGTTTTAATACACATGTCACGCCACAGCAATGTTTTCCCTCCAAGGCATGCATGCATCGGCAAATACCACGGAGGAATGCAAGAGTAATAATCCCTGCAGGGGTGCAGCAGAGGATCCCCATCTCGGATGAATGCTAGCCAGCCTTATGGGCTTCAAAGCCCATTCTTGGAGAGTGCAGATTGATGATGTTATGGTCACTGGCTCAGGTGCTGTAAATAATCTTTTCTTTTCACTATTACACATCCTATAGATAGCTTTATTTATTTATTATTTTTTGGGTAATGTCCATTCAATTTAGACTCTGTGATCATTCTTAAATGGAGCAATTAACCATCTCCACTAAAACCCTATGGTTGTAAGAGATGTTAAGAGTTAATTTATTTGAAATATATTTTAATACTCTCCCTCAGGAACATACAGAGTACACACTCGGCACTATAAAGGTAAAATAGGTGAAGCAATTAACCTCTCTCCTAAAACCCTAAGGTTGTAAGAGAGGTCAAAGTTAATATACTTGACATATATTTTAATAATAAGTATAAGGTAATCGTGATTTTCAACCCAGGTAGATTTTATTTATCGAAATAAATGTTCTGTCCAGTATGGTGTCCAAGACACCGAGGGACGTAACATGGAATAAAGTGGGTGGCATCAGGTTGAGAGCCGGCCTTAATAAACTACTCAGACCATTAAACATGAATCCTGAAAATATGTTATATCGATCTAATACTAGGGCATATCTTTTAAGCGATGTGCCTCATTCCCTGGATGTGGCGAAAAATTGGCAAGAGGCACTTCATCCCCCGAATGTGGTGAAAAATTGGCAAGGGGCGTTGCATCGGCGCCCAGATGTAATGAAAAATATGCAAGGGTTCCCACACCATGGACAAGTGTGGGTAAAGAAGTTAGTCCAAGAGAGTAGGATTCGTT
>JAOXJP010070550.1:0-15316 GCA_025762735.1 Platanus orientalis
CCTGAAGGGCATGGTATAGCATCTCAAAGGATCCTAAAACTACCAGAAAATGTCATTGTTCGAGTTTGCATATGTTAGAGCGTAGGCTACTTTGTTTGCTGATCATTTCTTATTGATGTAACGAGCTAATTAATTGAACACAACATTTCAATGAACCTATTGATTTTCACTAGAAAAAATACCATGAATAATGTGACTTGTTGATTTTCACCAAGGAAAATACCAGGAATTAGGATGGATGAGAGAACTCTCTTCCTATTTAAAATTTCATCAAATTCGATTACCATGGTGAATTTATAGACCAAGGACCCAAGAACAAAAAATTGAAACTTTAAATAGATTTTAAGTCCTACTACATTAGAGATTATTAAAAAGAGGAGAGGAAAAAAGGCTACTAAAAATGAATATTTTCTAATTTTATCCAAAACCCAGCACATGATCTCTCTTGGTACTTTAGCATATGCATTTTCTAGGTCAATAAAGACCATGTGAAGATCTTTCTTCTCTCTATACTTTTCCGTTGATCACTGGAGTAGAAAAATAGCTTTAGTTGTTCATATCCCAGGCATAAATCCAAATTGGTTGTCTGACACTCTATTTTCATGTCTTAGTCGATGCTCAATCACTCTCTCCCATGGTTTTCATTGTATGGCACATAAGCTTGATCCCACGATGTTGGTGCAATTTTGAATATCCTCTTTATTCTTGTATATAGGAACCACAATACTTTTCCTCCACACATTTGGAATTTTTTAGCTATTGTCTCCCATACATTTATTGTCTCCAAAAGCTTAGTTAACCATGTTAAGCTATTGTCTCCCATACATTTATAAACTTCAATTAGGATACCATTTGGTTCTAATGCCTTTCCTATCATCATCCTCTTCAAAGCCTCTTTAACTTCCGACACTCCAATCTTACGAAGATATCCATGATCTCTAATCTCCTTTACCGATTCCTAAACTGACATTCCCTACATGGTCCTCATTTAATATTTCTGAAAATAGCTCCTTCACCATTCTTTAATCTCTGTATTAGCATGGTGGTTAATTTTTTGGTTCTTTAGCTTTTCATATGAAAGTACTTTGAAATTTTGCTTTTGGTTTTATGGTATGCGAAAGAAGTTTTTCTTGTGAAAAAGGTAGTAAAATTATAGAATGTTGGTAAAGGTCTCATTTGATGTGATTAATGTTTGATGATTTTGATAATGAATTGTCTGTACATGTACATATGTACATTTTTTTAGAACATTTTGAGCCAAAACTGTAATATAATTGAATTACTCAATACTCTTGGTGTTTTCATTTTTTTGACTTATTTTTGACCCAAAAACTTTTTCAAATGTAAAACTTACTAAAAGACACTTTCTTAAATTCTAAACTTATTAAACCATTAATAACTTGTTGCACAAGTTTTCCTACCTTCTAGACTTTCCAAAACATAAAATTTTCTAGAGTCTAAACTATTAAAACTTAAGACTTACTAAAAAAATATTATTCCCATTTTTAATGACACCCCCTCAGTAATTTGGTCATAACTTTCTCGAATCACCTTGGATTTGCGCAATTTTGGTTTTGTTAGGAAGGTAATTAAATAACATATCTAATAAAACCAAAATCAAGCCAAAAGAGCAAGTTTTAACCTTTAAAAAAGTGGGTTAAACATCAAAAACGGGATTAGCTTAAAATCCTACACTAACCTTGAAAATAAAAAATCCTAAACTACACTTGACATTATTGGCTTTATTACAATTCAACCCATTTGATATTAAATTCCTATCAAAACAAATATAAATTAAATCTTAAACTACTAGACACTCCATGAAAGACTATCCATGGCCTTCCAACATCTTTTTCTTGGCATGGTATGCTCCCGCATCACCAAGATCACACCTCAGGATGCGAAGGTCCTGAGTTCGAAGCACACCCCCTTGGGCCCACTTGCCTAGGTGTAAAAACCCCGATTTACCCGGTCCATGGGAGAAGCAAAGAGTCCACATGCCCTGAGGATTTAAACAAGTGCTCTAAGAAGCATGGATACCTTAGTTATCCAAAAAAAGAATGTTGAGATGGATGAGTGACAAGACTAGAAAGGGCGACCCAGTGCACGAGGCTCCCGCTAACGCGGGGTCTAGCGAGGGTAAGATGTACGCAGCCTTAGGTGTAGCGCCAATAGGTGATAAAATGAGGAAAAGTCGACTAAGATGGTTGGCCACGTGCAACAAAGACCAATGACTACGTGATGCAAATATTGGAGGCAAGGTGGGACCCATCCACACAAGAAGACACAATGGAGAAACATCTTTGGGACACATGATGAAATCTTTATTGAGTTAGTTTACTGTTTTAGTTAATATTTCATGAGTTATTAGAAACTAGGACATGAAAGTCATTTTAATTTTTGTTCTTAGGTATTTTGGTAATCAAACATTATTGCCAATAGTGTTTAGTAATTTTAAAGAGTCAACAAATCAAAGTGGGGCCCTCTTAGAGTGTTGGTCGAAATCCTCTAGAAGAGCTTGATTTTGGTACTTTTTGTTCTTAGAAAGTCAAGTTTTTAGTAGTTTTGAGTTTAGAAAAGTGTTAAGTAGCAAGCTAATAGTTTAGAAGTTTCTAATTTAGTTTTTATCTATTTTCATGAGTTTGTGACCCTATATATGGGGCTACACGTTTTGTATTGTTATGATGGAATTAATTTGATTGATTTCTTGCTATTCATGAGTGAAACTCCTTCTCTTCTTCAATTTTTTTATGCCTAAACTTGAACCCATGGATGGTGATGTCCAAGGACTTGTGAGGTAGGTGATTACCCACACACCGGTGCTTCTATCTTTCTTCTCCATATTTTTCCTTTTTCTTTCTTTTTCTTCTTCTCCTCCTTCTTTGTTTACTGGTTTTCAGCATTAAAGAACCCTCAAGAAACCATTCTTAAAAGTGTTTTTGCCACCTACAAACCTGCAAACCTTCTCAAAAGCCTTCCCTTACTGATTTCCCTTTTAAAATCCTAGAAGACTTTGACTTGCCCCCTACAGCTGTTAGGGAATTCCCACACATCGCTGCCTCTGGCTTTAAACCCAAAACTCTAGTGCCTTACAGCCTGCAGTACCCACACCCATCAATTCATTGCTGTTTGCTACGCTCAACACCCATGCCTTTTGTCTTGTAAACCTTACCACAACCATAACCAAAAACCCTATTTGTTCTTAGGCCTAAACCCTGTCCTTTAACACCCTGAGACAATACCAGAATATCCTTCAGGTTAACCACGAACCAGAACAGTGTACCTTCATCATTCAGTCTTATCACGTAAACCCATCTTTATACAAGCCTACAGCTGTGGCCGAAGCCCCTGGTCTATACATGAGACTGACAAAATCCTCCAATTGTTTGAATAAATGCTCTAATGAAATTTGTCCCTCTATAACAGCCTGTTTACCCTCTATCTGTTCCTCTAAATCCTTTATTTTTAATCTTACACTTTGCTATCCCAAGCCTGATCCCTTCATACCCATATAGATTCTTCCTGCAGTCCTTTAATCCTTGCTGTCCCAGAACCAGATTACGACCTGTTTGCCCTTAAACTGCCCTACTCATTGCTCTGCCATAATCTTAACCAGCTCACTTCTGGCCCATATAACCCTGCTGTTCCTGATCCAGGTCAATCCAAATAAACCCACTGATTAGCCATTCGTAGGTGAACTTTAAACTACCAAAACCCTCCCTGTTTTCTACAGTACCTCAGTCCTTAAACAACCTGCTGAATAGCCATAAACCTAGAACAATTCTTGGTCCAGAACCTGACCTAAGATCTGTCCAGAACCTAAACCCGCTTGTCACCACACTGTTTTAACCATTCCCAAATCCAAATAACCCTGTCTGTTAGCCTTTATACAGCCCACTACATTCTCTTCTATCTTGGGTTCAGATTGTCAAGGACCCTTGGTTGTTTAACCACATATAATAGTTTGTCCTTAGCTTGTAACTGCATCAATTTTGGTAAAACCTATTTGTGTGCCGCATCATCTTCCTTATGCCCTGTGGTCACCTTATGTTAGCTGTTTCTCCAGTTTAAAGTTCAAATCATTGAAAATTAAAACTTTCCCTTCATTTTCTTCTTAAATCCTAATTTTCCTCTTCCTAGGTTACCCCACCACTTTTCCTTGTAGCCAGCCCTGGAAATGGCAAATTTCAGAGTCTGTCATACATCACCCAGTATCAATTTATCTAACTTCAAGGTGATGAGCAATTCTCCAATACATACTGCGCTCTTCCAAGTTCTTAAATTATACACGTCACCTGAAAATGTCTACCAGACCCTCCCTGCATCTCATCCCACAACAGATGACGTCTAGTCTGGTCAAATCTTGCAAAAATTTTAGCACAGATGAAAGAAATGACCACATAGATTACCTGAAAATGTAGTTCTGATCAGGTTGCTATGTGGAAATGGAGAACCAGGTTTTGCACCACTATACCAGATCTAAAGATTAATCACCAACTCTATTCAAAAAAAATTTTAAAAAAAGATTAATCACCAACTCAACAACACCCCCTCCCCCCCCGGAAAAAAGAAAAGAAAAGAAAAATCTTATAGAAGGGTTGGAGGTGGTAGTGCATCATAATTGTAGCGCGGCATATTTGGATAGGAAAAGACCACTAGAACTTCCAACTTTCTAATTTATAATGAGTAGGGGAATTTTCAAAAAGAATAATTAAAAGACCACACATAAACAAAGTTAAGAATTGTCAAACATCAAAAAGCCCATACACTTTTACACTTGCGAAATGGAACTTCTTCCAAATTCAGGCATCCATTAAACACTCTCATCATACTACTATCATAGCACAGAAGAACTCCTTGCCTACGATATATGTAGAACATACACCTGAGGATGATACATAACTGCTCAACCTACTGCATTCTTTTGGTCGGCTAGGAATAAAATTTATGAACAGTACAACAAAGTCTATATATATTAGATAACTATGGTTATACTACGGAGTTAATTTCAGCATAACGGAATAGGAAATACAATAGGAAGGTGCCATCAAATGTTTAGTACACTGGAGAACTAATCTATGAGATACAAGTGCCTCAAGTAAACAATTGAAAGGTATACCACTGCTATCCTTCAATGCCATGCCATGAAATAGATCCATTTGCCAATATAAACCAAGAAAATGAGCATTTCGCATCCTTTGACCCAAAGCAGTATGATCAAGCCAAGTCATACTTTTGTCTTTCCATATGCTTTTTTTTTTTTTTTTTGATGAATAACAAATTTTATAGAAGAAGAAAAGCAAAAGGGCAAAAGACAAAAAATACAAACCAAGCTAGAACCTCGCTAGCCAAAAACAAGCAAAGGCAACTAACAATCCAGAATATGATCCCCTATAAAAGTATCATGCTGATAAACACTCCACTTTGCAAACCTATCTACCAGATCATTTTGGGCCCAAGGAATATGCACCAAATCCACCATAAGCTCCTTTACGAGATGCCGAGCCTCACAAATAAAATGGTGCAATCTCCAAGAACCCATTGCCTTCCCTTCTCCCCAACAAATAACTGCCTTAAGAGTCCCCTTCCATGGAACAATTGACAAGCACTTTATCTTTAAGAATACGAAGGGCTTCTAGAAAGCCCATCATTTCCCCCTGAATAGCATCCGCCACACAAATCGGACCCCCCCTTGGCAAGGACAACAAGGCCCAGAGAATCTCTTACCACACAACCATAGCCAGCTGGCCCCGGATTGCCAAAAGAAGCCCCATCAAAATTTACCTTCACTTTTCCGCTTATCGGGAGGACCCAAGAACCTCACAAAATCAAAGAGTTCCGCAGAGAAAGCGAAATAAAAAGGCTCCAATCTTTTAGGAAGTCATTTAAAAAAAAGTCTTCAAAGTCTTTCTTCACTAACAACCACGATCCCACTTCGCAAAGAATTGCATCAATCACCTCCCAACGCTCCTTTTACCTTTGAAAATTCTCCTATTTCTTTAGTTCCAAATACCCCAGACAACTCCATGTAACAATAACGCTCCTTCTTTTTATCTTCAAAATACGTATGCATGTTTGTCATAGTAGGATTACAGCCATACTTTGTGAGAGTTTAAATCACTCTGTCCTTGAACATGGAAAACATTTATAAGCATTGGGTAATTATGACGAGCACAATCCATGGATAGGACATGCACACAACTTCTAAAATCAATGAAACATGAAAAATAGTATTCTTACCTTCATCAACTAGAAGATTCAAGGTATCTTGAATCACATAATCACCAGGGATCAAGGCCATGGGTCATGAAAATGGAATAGCCATGTAGAATTGGGAGAAATTAATCTCAAGAATCAAAAACTCAGAATTTGGAAATATTGAAGGTGTACACCACTGCTTCCCTTCAAAGGAAGCCTTAACATAGATCTATTGGCCAATATAAACCAAGGCATGGAAAGAAACGACAAGAAGATGTTGGAACACCTGTTTGGAAGAGATGACGGAAGTAAGAGTTCATCTTGGTTGAAACATCACTGCAAAGCATAAAGGTATTCATATCACAAATCCCACTAGAGCTGCTCTTTTTTTTCAGAAGATTGTGGTTTAGCTTTTAATGCGCATATAGGGGAAAACAATTCTGATAGGTACCAAAATCATTCAAGAAGAAAATATAGAAAGAAAGATTCCCAGATTTCTATACTAGTGTGGGGTCACCACATAAATGGTCTTACAATATTCCCTGAAGTTGGCACCAATCAGGAAGGAGAGTACATGCCCAGCAGTTGAAGTGTGGTGCTTAAGATCCTTTCAGTGCCATTATGTTAATAAAATGGCAGAACAAAACGTGGGGAGACTCAACAGTCTTCCGAAAGAAGAAGAAAGAGAGCTCAATGGCATATCAATTCAATTGGTTAACTACATAAACAAGACTTCATAAGTTCAGGGACGTGAGAGCAGAACAAAAGGCAGGAAGACTCAATAGTCCTCCAAAAAGAGATGCTGCAAGAGGTAAGAAAGACACAACACCTCACAAGGTTCAAAAGACGTTGCCAACTTGTAAAATTGATGAAGTCTTTTTTTATGAATAACTAGAGTTTAATAAAGGGAAAAGAGAGAAAACAAAGGAGTACAAAAAGGAAGAAAAGATGAGGGAATGATGGAGAGGATAAAAAGAAGTCAAACCTCCAAAGAGCCACTACAATGGAGTTTCAACAAGAAAGCACCCCATATACATAAATTCCCTATGCACCCCACTCTTAGCTAGGCCATCTAAGATTGAATTTGCCTCTCTTGGAATCATTGGAACAAGATCAAATAGGATGCAAGAAAACATGCTTCCTTTGTGAAATGAGCTAACCTACATGGGCACTTTCTTCACCCATTCAACCAATCAATCACAATGGCTAAATCTCCCTCCACAACCAAATGATGACAACTTAGTGAATGAACCAACCACAACCCAAATAGTACCTTATCTCCACAGTTATAGCATCCCCCCCATCCCCATCAGTCTAGAATAAGCCTGAATGCATGTACCAAAAACGATTCTGAGAATACCTCCTTTCATGACCGAGGTTCAAAAACCATATACAAAAAATAAATTTTGAAGGAAGAACCTAATAAGCACACACCCACAAACGCAGGACCAAAAGGGACTGGTATAGTGTTCTAATACCAACTGATGTAAGATCAACTGAACCCAAATCACCATGATCTCCTTGAGAATCATTGCCATCAGCATCATACTCAAGTTGTTCTAATGTCTCTTGAGATCTAGTTTCTAACTCATCAACTCTTTCCATAATCATAAAGAGAATTCATCTTGCTATTGGTTAAACAATTTTCCTTTAGACGTATTGCTACTTCTTCTCACCATCTCAAACCTAGGCTCTAATACCAAACTGATGTAGGACCAAAAAGGAAAGATTCAGTGCTTTGATACCAAATTAATGTAGAACTATCGGGTTTAATGGTAGGGCTTAGGTATTAAAGATATAATTAAGTACTATTAGGGATTTAAAGACAAAGTTTTATGATATTAGGCTAGGATTGAAAGGTTTGAAAGAAATACGGTTGATTGTAGGCGTTGTAACAAAAAATCTTGCAAAAATTAATAGAAACAAAGAAGAAGAATTACTAAAGAAAATAAGATACCTACTAGAATCACACAAGTCACCAACATTGTACCTCATTGCACCAAAAGACAAACAAACTTAATTAAAGATTTCTTCAAGTATCTAAATTTATTTCCTTTGACATTTTTTATATTTTCCGAATTGAAGGAGAATCGCCTAATGCCCTATAACTTTGTACCCCCTCAAACCCTAGAGAAGCCCATTCATTCCCCTTGTTGGAAATCAAACACACCAAAATCATAGCTAACAGAATTCCTTTTCTTTTTTTCCCCATCTTTTTTGAAGCAGTGAAGTTCATCAATTGTTAGAGCATTTTGTGTGATTTTATTACCTTTTACCCTTTGTGATAAATGTTGATAGGATGTTAAATAATATATTAACAGTTTTCCCAATGTTACAGTGTTTCTCTATTGTTTTTAAGTATTACCTCCACACACAGACCCACAGCAACTATGAAAACCAGATATTCTTTTCCCTTTAATTCCCATTCCACATTGTTAAACCACAAAGCCTCAGCATCCAAAACAAGAATGCAAACATTTGAAAGATAGAATTCGTCGGGAAAAAAAATAATGCTCAAAAAGGGGTCCAAGCTCTTAAAACATGAACCCATATTCCACTTTTATTTCCGCCAGCAAAACATGAGGGTGTACAGGTCCTGTTCTCTTCTTTATTCATGTGAACATTGTTACCACACTGTATATAGATTCATTTTCATTAGCTATGTTAAATTGGAATAAATAAATAAATTTCATATCCATTACAAGTGGAAAACTACAACTGTCCATTCAATGTTGGATCATGGAAGAAGAAGCGAGACTTTCATTTAGAAAAGAATGGATCGAAGACAAAAGCCACTGAACGATGGGAACAGAAATTGACATACCTGAAATACTTGTTAAGGAAAGGCCATGGGAAACTCCCCACTGCCAGTCCTACTAACATTCATACCACAACAACAATATGCCATTTGACTAATCCACAACCCACCACTGCATACAAATTCCCATCATGCAAGCCAGTCAACGAATTAATTTACAACTGAGCAAGTTCTTGTGGGTTATCCATAGATTCCTTCAGAATTTGCTCGGCTCTCCTCTTTTTATCATCCTTATCATCATGCCTCCCAAACCACAAAGCTGTTTTCTCACCTTTGCTGTGAAGGCTCATATCCAGAGGTGCACCTAATGATTTCTTGCCAATCCCAAACTTAAAATGCACAGTGGGCCTCTTGTTTGGAAGATCCTTTCTCTTGCCATCTTCAGAATCACAAAACCCAGTCTTTGCTGCTTCGATAGCTGGAGCAAAAGCATCCAGCACCGAGACTCGATTTTCCAGGACCACTTCATTTGAAGGTTGAGCCGGAAGAACAATAGGAGACACTTCTTTCTCACCAAATTGCGCAGGTGGAGCCAGAAATGGGTTGCTTTCAGCTGCTCGTTTCAACCTCCCAGCATCTCCAGGGTCCACTGAGGCAGTCGCTGCTGAACCATTGCACGCCAAACGCTGCTGCAAACTCAACAAAGACCGTTCAGCCTTCCTTCGCTGCCTCGCCTGTTCAATTTTATCTGTCCGAGGATCTGTTTCCCTCTCATTCCACACAGGAGTGTTAATATAAGTGTGCGCATCGGGAAATGCAGGCAACCAAGCGGGAATGTGCTTTCCAGGAGGATTTTCTCCTATTTGTATAAAACTTGGAGTGGGTTTCCTGTTTCTGATGACTGGAAAATGGGGAACAGGTCGTTCAAATGGAATCTCCTCCGCGATGCTCACGAACTGCGTGATCTCTCGAACAACGCCTGAACGAGCAAGGCATCGGTTAACATCAGATGCACCAGAAAACCCCTGCGAGGATCCCAAATCTTCCAACCCTTGAATGACATCGAAGACATTACAATGCGTTCGACCAGCTAAATTAGCATAAAAATGTGCGGCCTTTCCTATGTCGCGGAGGTAACGGATTGCAAAATCAGAGATAGCTTCGAGAGCGGACTGCTGGAAGCTCTGAAATCCGGCGCTCTCACATATCTGCGCGACAGCAATCTTGGCAATAGCTCGGCCAAAATCGTCGCCTCCCGATTTCCTTTTCGCGTCTTGTTCGTTCTCTCTTCGACTCTCCCCACCGCCATCGCTCATATTCAAAACCTCATATCATTTCACTGGAAGTGGGTCTCCAAGAAACACCATTTCTTTCTCAAGGTACTACCCGGAATATCATTATTCACCCCACAAAAATCAGTTCCGAGCTAGGGTTTCGGATAGGAAAACTCCACTCATCCGAGATCAAACATTCAAACAAAACATTGAATGAAACCCCAGACCGATATGGCATTTCAATATCCAAACCAAAGGAAGAGAAATCAACAAAAAAAAGAACCAGAAATCTCAGAGTTTACTGAATTCTTACCACTGATTTCTAGTGATTCCCTTCCAATCCGCTATGAATCGATCAGAGCTGATGCTCAGACACCAATAAATTGAAGAATCATCCTCGCAAGTATAAAACCCTAATAGCAAATTTCTAGGGCCTTTTCTGATCAACAAAAAAAAATAATAATAAAGCAAGGCACGAATTAATTAGCCAATAAATGAAGGGAAGGGTTTTTCTGAACTTGCCGAGGGCTTTTTAAATTAAAACCCTCGTAAAACCCTAGCAGGATCGAGCGAGAGAAATGGGGGAGAAGCTAGAGAGAGAAAGTAAAAAAAAAGAAATGAGAGAGAGGTGACCAAAGTGACCGCTAGAGTTGGGTACTTATAGACGGCAAACCATTATGCAACACCCGGAAAAGATTAGGTAGGGACAACAGCTTTCCTGATGTATTAGAATGGAATCACGAGGTGGACACATCGTCATTGAAAAGTGATAAGCACCTCAAAAAAGTTAAAGTCACTTTTCGGCACTGATGTATTAGTTCCTGATGTCATTCTAATACATCAGGAAAAAACTGATTTCCCTACCTAATCCCAGCCCCGCACCACCGATCGGGCAAAGTTTAGATTTTTCGATCTAGGGCTTCCTTTTCTAAATCTTGGAAGGGAAGAATTGCATGTGGTCGCAACCGCATCATAGGCGATAATCATTATCTAATCAGAACCGTCCATTTTATAAAATATAAACTTTTAATGGTTGTAACGTGAGAATGACATTCACTGAAAATCTCAGCCATCGAAAATAATGACTTTTTAATTGGTTATTTAATAAGTATCACCTATTGAATGTTATCTGTACTTTTATTTTTTCTAAGGTTTTTCTCTTTTTTTAATAAATTTGTTTTGGATTCCAAATCAATGACTTTTGTAGAGGGTGTACCGCTCAGAAGTGGTCCATGGCTGCAGCATTCCATCATGGTGCATACTAGGTGCATTGATTTTTTATATTTTGAGGGGATAATAGAAGCTTCCATATAATTTCAAAGACTCTGAACTTCCTTTTATGCTCTTTTGGGAACACGTGGTATTTTAGGTCTTTTCCTATTTTACTTTTACTCCGTGTTTTTAATTTCAGTGTCAGTTTGACACTCTATAGTTCGTTAAAGGGGAGGTTGGATTATCTTTTAGTAAGAATTTCCTTTTCGGTTGGTCTTTTGCGATCATATCCTCCGTGACCTGAACATTTGAGCTGGGTTGGCCCCATTCATGGGGCGCATGCGGTGTCAAGTACTGATAAGGGGTCTGATATCAAGTGCAACACCCCCTGATGGGGCACTCATGAGGGGGAATCAAAGGGATGATATTGTATGTACCACACCCCTGATGGGACCACTCGGGAGGCAGAATCAATTCACTTTTTGGAGGTTTTTGATTCTCCCTTCTTAGTGGTCACATCAAGAATGTGGTGCACTTGATATGGTGCCGGAATCAAAAACCTCCAAAAAGGGAATTGATTCCATCTCCAGTGTCCCATCAAGGGGCATGGTGCATACGCCCCATGAATGGTGGCTCCAAGCCCAAAATAAATATTCACGTTGGAGTGTAAGCTCACCTCACCATATGGATAAAGTTATGGCCTGTTATAATCTGGGCAAATTCTTGAGTCAGTAAGCTTGAGTTTAGTGTATCGAGCTGAGCCTTGTTTGTCTTTATTTTAATGAGTTAACCCTGAACTTGATCATTGTGATGAGTTGACCTGGTATGGGCAAAACTGGACTCGTTGACATACCTTAGTTGTGGGATTTCTTTCACTCATTTCTACACTTCAATTGAAGTCCAATAATGTTTTAAGTACTATATTATTTACTATTTTCAGTTGATAAAAATTATATTAATTACTTTTACACTTCCACTACCCCCTCCCAAAAAAAAATGACAAAGTTGTTGCACTTCAAATCATATCTCTTTTGGATTCTCACTATTTTATCCATTGTGGTGGGACAAATGTGGGTTACAGTCCTTAAAATTGACATATTGACTCTATCCATTTCTCTTAAACTTTTGGTTTCTAAGTTGATACAATTTAATCTAAGCTACATGTAACACTCCGAGCCCGATAATTCATTATTCGGATCCAGACATTATCTCAAGAAGGGTAACTAATGCAATTGGTTGTTTCAAGTAACATTTGTTTCTTAGAATTGAAATTTGGTAAAAATTTATATGTCGTTTCTATCGAAATTCCAACAACATAACAGTTGTAATATGAATCCCTAGAAAATTCTCAGATCATGTTAGGAGGATACCTAATAAATCACAAAACAAATAGAACTCCAATAATACAATATCATCCACCACATCACCGTTGTCTTTCCAATAATTCCACAATCTTGTCATTAACCTTCACTCTATGTCATAATTAAAAACATCCCTAAAAGAAACATTATCCATTAAGTTATGGATTAGTTTTAAATTCTTAAGTACAAGTTATTGATAATGTCATAAATGATAAAATAAGAGTCTTTTAAAAAAATGTAATTGTTCTCCCTTTTTTTATTTTCTTGTTGTCCCACTACCTACTTTTTATCAATCGATACCACAAGTACATCAAATAAGCAACTAAGTGAGAGGAATTCCTATTCTAAAAATATTAAATAACATGAGTCAGCTCATAGCTCATGTAAATAGAGAGATTCCACAACTAGAAAAACACATACACACCAATCACACTATAACACATGTCTACATTTAAGACAATTAAATTAAAGTGTGGAAAACAACTTTTCACGTGCAAGAACATCCATCATGTAATTAAACATGAAGCATCTGTGTAGTTAGGTTATCTATTTTATATCAATTATTATGAAAAATTATCGGAGATTGCTCCACCTTTCACATAACAATTAATTTTTAAAAAAATGTGTTATTTTATCTCATCCGTGACTCCAACACAGAAATTCCATTTGTGTTCCAATACATAAAAAACCATTTGTGCTGGTTAGGCACAAGATAACCATCGCATGTCTCCTACATGGGATAACCATCTATATCCAAGTATGGGATAATCGTCTATGTATTAAACATAAGGAAACCGCATGTGTCTCTTGCACGGAATAATCATATGTATACAAGATACAGGAACTCCCTCCTCTTATGTGAAAGCTATTCAATTCTCTTTAAATATTATTCCATTTTCATATATGATTAATCACAATCTCATGTATTTAAATTTAACTACTATGTAACTATATATGATTGATCACAGTCCTATGCATTCAAAGTCAACAACTTATACAAATGGATATACATGATAACAACCTTAATGGATATAAAACAATAGCTATGCTCATGAATATACTAAATGGCAGAGTCCATAATATAGGCCAGCAGTTACACAGGTGAGTATATATGATAATTTGTTCAAAGTTTATATAAAAATCTCTAGACAAGTGGATCTACATTATGACAGTTCCAACTATATAAAACTAACATGTAAAAGAGCATCTACATATGTATGGATGGTCCCCAAGTATTTATGTAAAGTAGCACTTATATATAAAAAGAATATTATGGTAGTCCCCATTGTACATAAAGAGTATTAAGGTGATTACCTAAACATACTAAGAGTTCACTTCATGTAAAATAGCAGTTTTATAATATAGAATATATAAATATAAATATATATGTGTACATGTATGTATTTTATATATAAAATATTACAATCCCCAACCTATAAAGTAGAAGCTGTATACAATATTTATACATATTAATAGTCTACTAATATATAAAGAACACTAGAAAGATCACTTGAACATATTAATTACCCCAATACATAAGTAACATTTTAATAAAAATATATGTATATTAACAGCCACAATTATGTATAAATAAAATGATCATATATTTATTAACAACCCCCAAATTTCACAACAACGTCTAAAAGATCATATAAACAACCATGAATAAATACTTTCTCACACAAGCATGTGAATCTATCTAAAGGCTGACCTTGAATCTATAAACCAATGTATTGATAATTAAGAAAATTATGGTACCAACCCTAAATGCATAAGATCTATATTCGTACATGCACATCTATGTGATAACAGATCTGGAATATATATATATATATATATATATATATATATATATGAAATCATGCTAAGTAAATAAATCTACTTACACACATGTAATTCCATAAGTTGGCAATCACATCGTGTACAAGGAGTGACATTTTCCTATCTACACATCATGCACGACATCCTCACAAATTTATTAACTCAAATTATTATTATTATTATTATTATTATTATTATTATTATTATTATTATTAGATTTGGTAGAGATTTATGTTATATTCAACATAAACCCTAAACGCGGTTTCTAACTACAGAATCAAACCCACTTACTTATTGATTTTTTGGGTTTTTTAACCTGTTGTCGATTTCGCTAAATCACCCAAGCCATGGATAGGGGTTTTCCTGCTCCCCTATTTTATTTTTTCTTTATTTTGCTTCTCTTCCATTATGCTTGTTTCTATTAGAAAAAAAGGTTGACACCCCCTTCTCTCTCATCCTCTTCTCTCTTTTTTCTCTATCTCCCTCTATCATTTTCTCTCTATGAATCACAGGGTCGCTCATCCTGAAATGATTGACAACTCGTTTTTATTTCTCTCCTTCCTTGTTTCATTTATTTTCTTTTTCTTCCTAAAAGGAAGTTTACCATTTTTGAATAAAGAAATTAGTAAAATTCATTTAAACAACCACATATCTACATATGCTTTCCCATGATCATCATATGAATCTCTGAG
>JAOXJP010070561.1:0-15315 GCA_025762735.1 Platanus orientalis
TGCACATAAGCATATACTTCATTCAAAGTTAGGGGATGACCCATATTGAAGACCTGTACTCTGATCTGCTCATAATTAGGATTCAATCCTGCCAAAAACTCAAAAGCCTGAATCTCCTCCACATGTTTTTGATAATTTGTGGCATCTTGCGTGCAAGATGGACGATAAGTGGTGTAGTGAGCCAACTCCTCCCACATTTTCTTTATAGCAGAGTAATAAATTGCAAGAGGCTTATCTCCCTGTTTGAATTGGGCGATCCTTTGCCTAAGGTCAAAGACCTTCGCTATGTGGCCAATTTCAGAATAGGCTTTGGCTAAGGAATCCTAGATTTGATGTGCTATTTCCAAGAATAAATAGTGATCACTAATCTCAGGTTTCATCGAACCAAGTAACCATCCTATAACCATTACATTTTCTGTCTTCCATTTTCTATACTTTGGATCATCTTTGGAAGGCTTCTGCACTTCTTCTGTCAAATATTCCTCTTTAGCTCTTCCCTGAATGTGAATGAGAATGGATTTGGACCACGTAAGATAGTTAGTGCCATCGAATTTAACTGTAGTAATCTGTAGGTTGGAAAAATTGCCATTAAGGTGTGTGCTCCCTGGAGCAGCTGGAGGAGTTTCACTTAAAGATTGATTTGAACTTATTTCGGACATGATTAGGCGTACAATATGTTCTACAGGAGGTCAGATACACTAGTGCACGCAAATACTTGAAGAAGAACAAAGGGACATGGGGGGACATAGACTTTGGTCACACCGTATTCAATAAAGTCACGCAAGGTAGATCCGACGGCAACTGTGAGTAGGGTTCTTCGTAGAGGGGAGAGAACCTACACAAATGTCCAATTAACTAAGACTGTGCTCAAATATATGAGCCACAACATGTATCGTGGCCGAACTGCATCACGTCACGCCTGAGGGAGCTCAAACACTTCAATACTCTCTCAAAACTTTATGGATCGTAGGGATATCACTCCCAAATGAAAGATGAGGCAAAAGCGACCAGTCCATGCTAGATTGAACCACGAAAAAACTTTTTGTGTGATCAGATTTGTGGATTTAACGAAATCGGACCCTTTTTTTGACCCAGAGGAAAATTGCTTGAAACACACCTTTCGAGGCTTCCAAAAATATGAAAAAAATCCCTAACACCATTTCGATCCACCCTACACCTTCACTTTTCCTCTGACACATGTACGGTCAGGTTGACATCGACATCCGTACGACTGATGTCAACCCTATTTTGGACCTGTTTTCGGGGACAATGCAATCCTCTCTTTTGCTGACCCGCTCTGATACTTAGTTGGTTGTACCTGCAAGGATTGAGATAGAAAACAAATGGGAAGAAGAAGAAGAAGAGAAGAGAGAGAAAGAGAGCATGCAGGGTTTTGGGGAATTCAAATTATATTATTTTGTCTCATACTAGGTATTTATATTTAATACCTAATTGTATACGAGACTTATTGTATATCAAAATACATGGGTGTATAATACCCTTATACCACAACTACCCTTAATACACTTATCCCATGTACTCCAACATATCAATGATTTGTTGGTGCTATCAAGGAATACCTTAGCACGCCGTGCCAGTTTTCATCCCACCACGAAGGACCATCTCCTCTAGCTTTATACATGCATAGTCAAGGAGCCAGTTGGTGCCTTCTTGGCCCAAGTGAACCATGATGGAAAAGAACAAGTTGTGTACTACCTAAGTCGAATTCTAAATATTATTGAAAGGCAACATTCACCAATTGAAAAATTATTTTTTGGCTTTAGCAATAATATCAAGGTATTACTTGCTAGCTTGCTAACTATTTGACAAGAGAGTGAAGATAAAATCCTTTGAAGAAGGAGAGAGTACAAAAGGTGGTTGAGGCCTATAACAAGAGAGTGAAGATAAAATCCTTTGAAGGAGAGTTGGTGTGGAAGGCCACCTTACTAAATTAGGACTTCCATCGTACCAATTAGGACTAAGGATCCTACATATTGAAAATGGTCTACCAATTGGGAAGGACGATACAAAATTGAAAAAGTTTTATCGGGAGGTGTGTATACCCTATAAATAAATGAAGAAATAAGATAAAGAGATATTAGTGATTTGTTTCTAAAGAAATACTTACTGTATGGGAAGGCAAGGTTCAAGAGTGATCAAAATGGTCTGAAAAAGACCAATAAGATTCTGTCCACAAAAGAAGATACAAAGTATGGCGTTAGAAAGAACCATTCAAAAGCAGCTATAAAGTTATAAAATCTTGAACAACCTCTAAACAAGCAATCATTAATAAAAGTTTGATCAGTATATCCACTAATCGCAAAATGACAGTTGTAAAAGTAATAGGATAAAAAGTCAATCGGCTCGTTCGCCAATAAGAAAATGCTAAGGGAACGAAAAATTAGTTTTTTTAGGGTCACATGGCCGAATGTCCCTTGAATTTTTTTTATCTAAATGCCTGACGGATGAAAGCCTTTCAGCTCGTCCCATGATCGCATGATTGGGAACTAGGAGAGATGATTAGCTTACTGGAGGTACTAGGTAATCTCAATTCTATACCGGACAGATGGATGGAGTTGGAAGCTTAATTGTAAGAGTTATTCATTTCTAAATCATTCTATGTTGAGTTGGGATAAGGCTGTTTGTTGTTGTTGTTGTTCTATGTTGAGTTACCAAATTTCTTTGTTTTTTTTTATTCCTCATAAAAGCATTTGGAATTTGGATATTTCTTCGAAGGTATCCTTCTTTCTTTGGAGTAGCTGCTTGGAAAAAATTCTGACTCTTAATCATCTTCAAAGTAGAGGTTGAAATTTGGCTAATAGATGTATCCAATGGATGCAAGAGGAGGAATCGGTTAGTCATTTTTTCATTCATTGTTTTATGGCTAAATTGCTGTGAGATTTTTTTCCTTTCTCATCTTCAAATATCCCGGGTTTTTCCAAAGCTCTTTAATGAGCTAATCATGGGTTGGTGGATTAGTGGACTAAGGAGTTTTCCCCTGTCCATTTGGCATGTTGTATCGGCGGCCATTGGGGGCCGTGGAAGGAAAGAAATTGTAGGATCTTTGAGGATAAATTTACAAGTCATGGTGAGTTGGTGGTTTTTATTTACAAGACTCTTTTTGATTGGGTCTCTATAGGGGCTAATTTTAAGGAAGAGGAGTGGCACACCTTGTGGTGTGAGGAGTTGTAATTCTATTTTTAGATGGCAGGATCTTTCGTCCTATTTCTTTTACTATGGAATCACCTTCTCGATGATCCTTCTCTTTTGTAATTTTTTTGTTTTGTTTTTTTTAATAAATTATTTCATTAAAAATAAAAAAAAAAAAAAAAAAAAAAAAAAACTCCTTTTCTGTTAGAGATGCCATCTCGGCAGTGATCTTTCTTTTCTTTGTTGTTGTTTCCCTTGCTTGATCACCCAACACCTTTTATTTTTTGTTAGCTTCCGCTGCCTTTTTGTGTTTCTAAATTATTATCCATATCACCCAAGTTGCTTCTTCCACAAAGGTCGTAATCTTCTCTTAGGATTTCATTCATGCACTTTTCGGTTGTAATTACCTTGCAGTAATTACCTTGCATTGCAATGTGTCAAGATTCACTTTGACCTTCCCATGTGATATCTTGAGAGACGTTAGTCATTGGTTGAGGGGTGTGTCTTCAAAAGAAATATAGTTGGCTAGAGTGATGTCCTACATAGTGGACTTGTAACTAGATCTTGTGGCCGAAATTGTTAACAACTTTAAGGGAAAGAAGGACTACATGTCATCAGCACCACCAGAGACCTGGCAAAGGAGTTGGAACTGTTTCCACTAAGTGGCAACCAGGATGAAAAACTTTCGGGATCGTATTTGTCTTTGCAATAGGCGTGATAATTGTGGTGGAGGGCCAAAGATAAGACTTTTGATGCCATTTATCACGCTTTAACAAAGGATGCTTCTTTGAATTTGAATGGATTGGAAGATTTTTTTGCACCTTGGTAAACTAGTATGTTTGCTTTTGACCATGGCATAGGAATTGGTTGAAACGAATTTAGTACGACATCCTTTCTCTTGAATATTGGTGCAAGTAAGACTGTTGTAGGTATTGATAAAATATAGGAAGGTGGAGTTGTTGTTGACCATAAAAGGGCAAATGTTAATGCCTTTAGATTCGCATTAATGGAATCTAAATGTGACTTGATGGAAACCGTAGTGTGCATCATATGCTTTAAAGAACACTTGGTATCACTCATTAGATGGAATAAAGAATTAAGCTTAGAGGCAATATAGGATTTGATAAAAGCCAACGAAGGAAAAGAAAAAGAAAGTAGACGTGGAAGCTAGAATTTTGGCTTTGATATCGAGTTAATGTAGGGAAACCTATGGATTTAAGGGTTACAAGACTGCTTTACAAGGAATAGGGGTGGGTTGAAACTTGAAAGGTAGGGTTTTGATTTAATGAAATGAAAGAAGGTATAAAATTTGTAAAAGAAAAGATTTAAGAAATTTGCCTTATGTTTTCTTCAATTTACCTTTGCCAAGGAAGATTTAGTACCTCTTTTCTGTTACACCCGAATGCTTTCGTTTATGACAATACCTTTCTCTCCTGGTGCCTGCCCATGCTTGCCCTCCAAACCCTTCTTGCGATCAGCCTTTGGCCGCTTGATGGCATCGGCATGCCCTCCTCTTTGTTTGGTCTTCCTATGACTTGTTCTATCCTTGGACCTCTTAGAGTTCTGTCTAAAATCCCAGCGACAAAAGTCATCCGAATACTTATTCGAAACCCTCCTTTCCTTTCCCCTAAAAAGTGAAATCTCACTTTTGTCCCTCCTTTTAGTTTTTAATTCTTCCATTCTTGTCCTACCGTTGGGCCTCCTTTCCCCTACCCTATGGGCCATCGGTTGGACTTGAAGCTTATGCACTTTTTGAGGTTAGACCACGAATTCCTTAGATTTCCTCTGACCTTGTAACTCAAATTGAGTGGGCCCCACCATAGGACCTCCCCTCCCTCTCCCCTATGACTCATTCCTTTCCCCTTTTGACTTCCTTCCGAAGTCTCTTGTCGACCTTGGGTATTTTCCTTTATCTTTTTCTGCTCCCACACCTATAATGACCCCCTCTTATTTGTTCTGCATGTCTCATCTTCCTCCACCACCCTACCAAAAGTCACCATTTTGAATTTTGAACATTCCTGCCTTCGATTTCCCATACCCACCTTTTGTATACCTTGTCGCTGGCCAGCTCGTTTCGCTCATGTTCCTTCTCTTTCATGTTTTCTCCTTTTCCACCTCCACCTTCCTCCCTACCCCAATCGATTTTTTCCCTAAGCATACATGATCTATGCAGCCCTCTTGTTAGATAGGCGTTTCCTCCTTCCACATAAAGACCTGGAATCACCTTTAGCTATCTACTATAACGACATATGCCAGAATTTCCAATCCAGATCGAACCTGGATTTGAGCCCATTCAATGAGTCGTTGTCCACAGGATCAACCATCTAGAAGCCCCCACACTCCTCACCTATAACTTTGAAGATGGGGTTACTCTATAAGTGAGCTGGCAAACCGAAGATCCAAATCTAGACGCTATTTCTATTGTGTTGCTCACCATGGCAGCCTTCTCTCGAGTGTCAATAGTCAATGAGCAGCCCTACAACTACCCCAATCCATACGCCCCTCCCTCAGGACACTCCCGGCTTCTACCTCCGAAGGGAACTTGAAGAAGAGGTGCAAATTGTTCCCCATTTTTTTGACTGCTAGCTCTCCCAGCATACTCCATGCCTTTTTACCTTAGACAACCAAAGTCTTTGTACTTGGCACCTCCCCTACAAATTTGGTCACAAGACATGCCTTTATTTGTTTTTCTCACCATTGCGTCTCCATTTTGTTTACTACTATGATATTCTTCTCCTTTTCACCATATTCGCAGGCATCTCCTTCGGCCAATGCCAATTATCTACAGCATTCGCATAGGATTTCTCCTCTCTTTTGATCAACTTGAGTTTTTGCACCCCCTCTACTTTTTCTTTCTTCTGAGGGTAATTAATTCCTTTGCAAATGCATTCTTCTTGTTCACATGAAAACCCCTATTCTCTGCCTTCCTATATTACCAGCCGGGTACCAACCATGGTGGATCATGTATTATTCTCTTCCTCATCAGGAAGATCAATTTCTCATATGAAAACCACACAATGGAATATTAATTGCCAACAATTATGTGAATTAGGACCAATTCCTCATGTGGATAAGTACGCTAACAAACTTGAAATACATTATATAGAAACAATTGGAAAAACTCACCATAAGGATTAGGTGTAATTTCTCTTATGCGTGTGTGGTTTCGTCCCTAGGCTAAGAGGTTAGCCATTCCATAAAAATCTCATAAAGTAAACATTCATCACACTAAGAGGTTGTTGGACTATATTTTGGGAGTTGGGCGTGCTATCACGGACAAACCTTTTGGCATGTGTATGGGCATGGCAATCATGGGCAAGGAGCTGTGGGCGACACGACTGGCTGTGTGCCATGCTACATGCTCCTAGTCCACATGAGCTTAAACTATGAGGCATCCCATCATGGGTTGGGAGCGGCTCTAGGCTTCCTGGAGGGGTTGTCTAGGGTTCCCCATAGGACCAGTGCTTGGGGTTCTAGCGTGGCGGCATTGGGCATTGGCTTCAACTCAGAGGCTACCTATGTGGGCGCTACTAGCATGCCATATGCAATAGTGGTGGAACGTTGGGGGCCGAGTAGGCTATCCTATGACATGTGTGTTCGGGTGTGCCTTGTCCTAGTGCAAGGAACATCATGGTGTCTTTATTGGGTGTCATGTGTGTCGATGAGTTTTATGGCTTGGGTGGCAGCCTAAAGAGTGCGTTGTAGGTGTGCTGGGTATTCAGTGCTACATGGTAGGGGTAACTAGGAGCTCCATGGTAGTTTGAGGTGCGCTTCGATGGCACAATGTGCGTGCCGAAGTGGTTAACTAGTCGTGTGTTTGGCGTAGTACGATTTAAAGCTGGCTAGTAGGCAATGATGACACAAGGAACTCTGTGAGTGGGACAAGCATTATGGGATGCAATGAAGGAACTTGTGGGCTAGTTAAGTGGGTCTTGACACATCAGTCCTCATGGTGAGTAGTATCCTTGTTAGTGCATTTAGGGCATATTGATGGATCAGAGAAGGACTCGAATGGCGTTTAGGCTGGCCTTGGCTAGATGATGGTTGGGATTCTGTATGGTTTTACAGAGAGAAAATCTGACCGTGACAATACAACCATACAAGGTTCTAGATTAAGTTAATTGAAGAATGAGACCTTAAGTTTAGTATGATTGTTGGAAAGCTTGGTATGCATAATATCTACATACCAGCTTGAGGGGAATTGTTGTAGTGTATGGGTATATGGTATCACACATGTAAAGGTACATATGTCTAGTATTGTATGAGGGTATTATTGTAAATATCCCTCTCATATATTTTTGTATCCTTTTCTTCTTGAATATATGTCATATGTATGAGTGTGACAGGATACACACTCAATACATATCTTTCCTCAAATTCTTTTCTCTCTCTTCTTCTTCTAGACTACCAAACCAAACCCTAGTTAACTAATTACTAAATCATGTTATGCATTTTACTTCTTTCATCTTTATTGTGTGTTTCCTGTTGATCTCTTATTTTTATTTCTTATTTATATCAGTTGGTCATTTATTTTATGTATGTATTTATTTAATGTAAAGCTGTGCTCATGAGGTTTACACACCATGCCGCAAAGCCTACTCTTGGCATTTGTGTCAAGTGGAAGAACGCTTCGCGTCACGTCATAGCATCTGAAAATGATTGTGAGAATCTATCTGATGTGCAAGAATTTGGCCCCTTTCGTAGTTAAATGATTTTAAAAGTTATTCAATCTCTAAGAAGGGATATTAAACCTGAACTTGAAATCCTGTTTTACAAGTTTTTCAATTTATTTGTATTAATCATTTTTTTTTGTAGCATTAGTTTGTCATCTGGTAGAGTTGTATTTCTCCATCTATTGACAAGTATCTTTTGGGACCATAGTAGGTTCTATGTTGTCTTCACACTGCCTACTATGGTCTAAAATTTTTTCTGGAGAAGGACAAGAGTTAGCTCACATTTAGAAAAGGATCTTCGCTGCCTTTAAGTGTGGAAACAGGATTACCCACAGGATGTTCTCATCTCAAGGCAGCATGGCACCTCCTTTTCAACTGCAAGTCCAATTTTGAATAGGTTCATGAAGTCAATTTAATCTGTACTATTGTGCACTTTCTTGGCAGTGAGCTAAAAGATCTCCAGTCCATAGGGCATTGTAGTCATGCAATTTAGAGCTGAAAAAACCATAATTTGAGCAACATTTTTAGCTTTCACTCTCTATTTTGGATTCTGATAAAAAATAAGATAAAAAGCACCAACGATATGACACTGTGAGACAGTTAGGGATACGAAGCTGTTAACATTCAATGTGTATTGTTTGATCTAGCATGAATGATACCTGCCAGACTGAAAAGGCTTGCTTCGGTTAGGTATCACTGGATTGAAATCTTTCTTGGAGATACTATTTTTAAACACTCTGTTCTAGCAATTTTCAGAACTGGACATCTTAGTTTAATATATATGTATTTTTGTTGTTGTTGAGATGGCTGGATCATTGATCATGTGAAATTTGGTTAGGGACTAAACACTTTGAAGATCAGATTTATGCTGAGATAAAAGGGCGAATCAAGGAAGATGATATATCTGCACCTAAACGCCGAGGACCTTATTATTACTATGTGAGGACTTTGGAGGGGAAGGAGTATGTTCAGTACTGTAGACGCCTTATATCCAATCCTGGGGCCCCTCCTTCTGTGCATGACACTATGCCGACTGGACCTGATCATCCCCAAGAGCATGTTATCCTAGATGTGAATACCAAGGCTCAAGACCACAAGTACTATAGCATTGGGGCTTTCAAAGTAACTGCTCCTTTTCACATTTATTCCGTTGGGTTCAAACACTCTGGTGTCTTTCTTTCCAATAATTTACCTCTTAGCCATTCTTTTTTTTTCCCCAGGTCAGTCCAAATAATAAGCTGGTAGCATATGCGGAAGATACTAAAGGAGATGAAATCTATACTGTATATGTCATTGATGCTGAGACTCGAACTCCTGTTGGGGAGCCTCTAGTAGGTTTAACATCATACCTTGAATGGGCTGGTGACGAGACACTAGTGTACATTACAATGGATGAGATCCTTAGGCCTGACAAGGTTGGTCATTATGGTTCCAGCTGAAAGCCTATGTTTAACATGGATGCTACTTTTGTTTTCCTTATGATAAAGCATACATTATACTGTTTTTCGGTTTGCTATTTATAAAATGTTAACTCGCCTTCGCCAATCAAAAAAGAAAAAAATGTTAACTTTCTTATAAACACGTTTCTTCTTATTATTATTTTTTCTCTTTCAAAGGCTGATAGCTGGGTTCGTTATTATCTTTCTTCTCTATCTGTAAAGGAGGATCTCATTCTTAGTGCTGAGCTTTTGAGCACTAGCTACTACTCTGATAGTATTTCCTGGTTATTTACCTCTTCAACTCCTTCAGTGCTGATGCCCCACCTTATTATCATTGTTAATTTGTTATTATATTATTTGTGACTATATCTAAAATTCATTCACAAAAAGAATCCTGTCCAAATAACTTATCGTTTAATTTCTTTATCCATCAGACACAGAAGATAAAAACCCATCTCTTAACTTGTTCTTACAGCTTTCCAGTCACTGAAGCATGTAAATAGCGAAATACCTGTAAACATCATATTTGGGCAGTATTTTTAGGGTTATGTCATTTTTTATGCGTAAGGATATGGAAATCTGTAAGAAGGATATAATTGATATGTTTTTACCCCTTTGACGTTAAATGCTTTGCCATGTATTATGGTAGAGCAGCCATTAATTCCCTGGTGTAAGAGGTTATTTTTTCTTGTTTTTCTTTGTCCAAAAAAGGTGATGGGTTGTTGTCTTCCCTGGATATGAATTAAACAATGATTTTTTAATGGTTCTTTTTGGGAATTGTTATATAGATATTATCCCTTATTGTTATTATTGTTGTTGTTATTGTTATTATTTTTTGTTGTTGTTGTTGTTATTATTATTGTTATTTGATTGATGAAATTTTTTTTATTGGGGAAGAAAATGCAACAAATTCACCATAATATTTGTTACTTATTGGTTACACTCGTGCAATTATAAACTTGAGGATATATGGATTCTGGCAAATAATTCCTACTATTCACAGGTATGGTCACATAAGTTGGGATCTAACCAATCGAGCGATAAGTGCCTTTATCATGAAAAAGATGATACATTCTCTCTTGATCTTCAAGTTTCTGAGAGCAAGAAATTTGTGTTTGTTGGATCTGAAAGTAAAAATACACGATTTGTCTTCTATCTTGACATTTTTAAGCAAGAAGATGGACTTGTGGTTTTGACACCTCGTTTAAATGGCATTGACACATCGGTCAGCCATCGTGGAAATCATTTTTTTATCAAGAGGAGGAGCGATGAGTTTTTCAATTCAGAATTACTTGCTTGTCCTCTGGTTAACATATCTGCAACGACTGTTTTGCTTCCACACCGGGAAAGGTAATGCTTACATTCTATCTACTATAAACAGTCTCCATGTAGCGTCTATTTTGTGCTAGAGAATGAAATCATTCTTGCTGAAATCTTCCACAGATTTAATGACATTCTCCTAGTAGCACATCTACAGTTTAATTGTCATGGATTATAATTGCAAGTTACTTTGCACTTAATTAAATCTCCTCAAATGCTGTGTATGGTTTATGTTGTGACGATTATTGAACTCTTGCTGAAATCTTCCACAGATGTAATGACATTCTCCTAGTAACACATCCACAGTTTAATTGTCATGGATTGTAATTGCAAGTTACTTTGCACTTAACTAAATCTCCTCTAATTTTGTATATGGTTTATGTTGTGACGATTATTGAACTCCTGGAACAATATATTTGATCTCAAGACATTAATTTTTTTTCTGAGGGTTTTATTTTTGTTTGTATGTTAGATGTTATTTTTATTTATTTATTTTGAATCTTGTTAGATTCAACCTAGTTTATGGCAAATTCTTTTGATTTCATGAAACACTACTTACTTTAGTGCTGGGTGATGGTTTGTAAAGCAAATCATTGTAGCTCCTTGACCCGGGATATACCTCAACTCAGCAACCTCATGAGTCAAAACTTGACTTCTGAGTTGATGTAATCAGCTGATAGAGTCACTTCAGAGTCTCTTTTAAATTTCAACAATATAGAAAACAAAAAGGAAAAATTTAAACTAATTGCTTTGTTAAGGTAATACAACAATTTTTTACAGGAAACTTTAATTTATTTTGGGAGTATTATAAAATGATCCACAATTTTAGAGGTACAATAGGAGTTGCCATTATCTAAAATCAATTACTATGTGTATTCAATAAACCTCAGGGAATTTTTGCTCATTGGATATCTTTATATGTAGGTTACTTTTCATTCTGTAACTTCCAAAAGAAACTCTGAAAAAACTCTAGTACTAAATCTTGAAGATGTGAAATCACATGTCTCATATAAGTGACTAAGTTGTTTAGTTGGCTATATGTGCTTGGCAACTATTGGATTTATATCCTAGGTAGCTTTAATTTGGTTATAGGATGCACTGTATTTTTCTTAGATCGGTATTCCGACATCTGTTGACTTGTGGTGAACATTTGACTGAACCATTTTTTTATTTTTTTGAATTTTCACAAGCTGGACATCTTAGGAATATATTTCTGTTAATTTTTTTTCTTGAAAGTTGAAACAAACATATATCCACTGGCTTACTAGTGTTGTCCGTGCTTTGACTTGATCAATGCTGTAACATGACATGTGATATCTATGGTGTTTCTTTTCTCTTTTTTGTGGGTGTCTCAAACTACTTTTTGAGGTTAGGCCTTTTACACAGTTATTGTACAAGTACATGTGTTTTAGCACCTAATAGGCTACTAAGGTGTGAATTTCCTCCAGTGTGAAAATACAGGACTTTCAACTTTTTAACGACCATCTCGTTGTATATGAGCGTGAAAATGGCCTGCCTAAAGTAACTATTTTCGGCCTTCCAGCTGAAGGGGAACCAATAGGAAGCCTTCAGGGTGGTCGAACAGTTGATTTTATTGATCCTACATACTCTGTGGACCCTTCAGAATCACAATTTTCATCCAGCATTTTACGGTTTTCTTATAGCTCAATGAGGACTCCTTCATCTGTGTATGATTACGATATGAACACAGGCGTGTCTGTATTGAAGAAGATTGAAACAGTAAGTTGGTGCTCTTTTGTTGTTGTAAATTGTGTTTGATATTGTTTGCGTTAGTGATATTTATAATTTATTCAGTTTGCATGCTGATTGCTTTGATCTGTTTGTGGATATCTGTTATCTTTTTGTTGATATTTGTTCATGCAGTTGCATAAGGATTTGATTGAATCGTCATATTTCTTTCTCCTTGTTGTCTTGTGTTTTTATTTTCTCTTCTAGGAATACTTTGTTCTTGAAATTCTATTGCATTATTTGTTTTCTAAACTTCAAGTTTATTCTGTGATGAGTTCATGGGAAAAATTAGAGTTTGGTTCTAGGTGTACCGTTGAGGGAACTTCACCAACCAAGGAATATTCTCTCTTTCAAAGAATATTCCACAGATTTTTTTTCCTAGTTCAATTAATCATTGGATGGAATTTTTGGATGTGTTAATCTCCTCAAAGATTTCATAAAGTGAGTTTTTTATTTCACGATCTCTTGGAGAACAAAGATATCTTAGCCATGGAAAGAATTCGGGAGGGGAAAATGGATAACATAGACTGGGTGGATATCAAAGAAAACAGTGCAAATTTCTAGCATTTTATATTTATTTTCGTCTGTCTTTCTTTTTTCTTTTTTTCATTTATTTATTTAGTTTGGAAGAAGACCTAGAAGAGGAAGATTTGGGAACAAAAAGATGAGGTGAATAATAGAGGGTGCAGTTTGTAAATGTATTATGTTGTAAATTCCATGAAATGTAAAACACATGTGATGTATAGACTAGGACATGAGTTGAGTCATGTTAGAGTCTAGGAGGTTCTTGGTTCGAGCATAATGAAGGTCATCATCAAGTGCCAAGAAAGCCTCAAGAAGACAATCCGAGAGTCAGCAAATCATCCCGAAGGTTTCACGTGTCACTCCGAGCCTTCACAAGGTAAATCAGGTATTGTATAATAGATTAGGTGAATCAATGGTCCAAAGAAGTGTTCTAAAGGTCTCAGGACATTCCCGGACTTTGGAGGGGCGATCTGAAGATCCTTGTAGCATTCCCAAGATTTTAGAAGGCAATACAGGGGATTTGGATTGATCCAGGATCGATCTAGATCAACATCGATCCAAATTATTTGGATTGATCAAAACTTACAAATAATCGATCCAAAGTTGCAAGAACACTGTATAACGGTTTAATCTTTAAAAAACAGTTTCTAATCAATGGCTTAGATCTTTTAACCGTTTGTGAATGTTCTAATCCAATGGACATGAATCATTTTTGTCCAATATATATGGAAATGATCTCAAATGAGCAAGGTAATGGTCATGAACAAAAATCACAACTCTCTTGCTCTTGTTTTGGGAAATTTGTGAGAGATTCAACTCTCTATTCCAAAGAGAGTCTCTCTATGCTTAGATAGGTAAATCTATACCTAAAGAGGACCATTCCCTACTTCTACCTTTGTTCCTACTAGGTAAATCATCAAGTGGAAGACACCAAAGGGTTGACTAAACCCTTGAGAAGAAATGTGGGCTTGATAATCACATTATGCTCAAGGAGGAGCAACCCATCAAGATTGGCTCTCTGGCTTGAAGAGCCAACCAAGAAGCTTTGGGGAGCTATAGTCACATCTTGCTCAAGGAGGAGTAACCCCAACTAGTGTGTAAGACAACATCAACTTTCAAGAGGTAAACACTTACCGTAACTTTATTTAAAGTTTTTGAGACCTCTCCCACTGAAGACATCGGGAGAATTGACACTACCGCTGGAGACACCGGTAGTATGTACCCATAGCTCTTATGCTGAAGACACCGGAAGAGTAGACCTTAGACACACCTATTAGAGACACTAGGTGTAGCTTGCTTGAAAAGTAGATAAGGTTTTTGTTAATTTTATCCTTGATTGTAATTGAAATTCTTGTCCTACTATCCTAGAGGAGGGGTGAATAGGATATTACAATTTTTAGTTTGACCTATCTATAAATCTTATTATTTATTTGTTTATTTTTCTTTAGGTAAGATTAAAGTGTACTTCTATTCAAATAACATGCATTACCAAAAGATTTTGAAATGTAAAATAGAAATAATGATGCACAAGGAAAATCAAATAGACAAATAGACACTTCTTTTAAAGTGGTTTGGCAAGAGTGCCTACATCCACTGTAGAAAGCTCCTCACAGAGCAGATTAATTTTATTAATAATAACAACACATTACATGGAAAAATAATCATAAAAACCAACACTATTGATAGTTTGGTGACTCCGGTAAACTGAGTGTTAACCCTCGGTGTCTCTGGCAAGGTAATGAAAACGCCTCTGGTGACTCCAGCAAATGCACAATTTTTTTTTTACATTGAGAATTACTCCTAGATTTTTGAGCTTCAAGTCTAAAGAGTTTACCTTTTATTTTAGGACTTGATTCTCATTTTATAAGGATGAGCCTTTGGAGGTAGACTCCAATTGTTTGATTCTCTCCATAAGATTGAGGTTCTCATCCAAAAGGTTGGAATTAGTTTCAAGCAATTCCACTTCGCTTGGTGTTTGACAATAGGCAAAATACTTCCTACAAAGGGAAGGGCATAGATTCATTTCAAGCCTCTACTTCAAAATCTAAGATGTCCTATGAAAAGAAATCACACTCTTCTTTTAAGAACCATGTCCCTAATTATAATGGAAGAAGAAGAGATTCTTGGGAAAAAAATTTCAAGCCTCTACATCTAGAAACCCACCAATCACTTTCTACTATTGTGGCTTGATTGGTAATATGAAAGTGGATTGTAGAAAGAGAGCAAATGACTTGAAAGTCAAATCCCTTCAACAAAATAGAAAGAGGTTGAATGAGAAAAATGCTAGAAAGAGAACCTTCTTTCAAAAGGTTGAACAAAAAAACCTTGAAAAGAAGAAGAGATTGACTCAATCCAAATTGTTGATAACAAAACAAGTATGGGTCAAAAAAGGAGAGCTAAAATTTATTATTGTTTACACTGCCCTTAAAGCAGCCAAAACATCACATTGGTACTTGGAT
>JAOXJP010070572.1:0-15315 GCA_025762735.1 Platanus orientalis
CCCAAATAAGGGATATTTGTTGCTAAGTTCTAGGCTGCAGTCCATGACCTAAAGACCCTTTTAATCAAAGGATAAGCATCAGATAAATCAGAATGTATTTGTGTCTTCGAGTAGGCTATGAATGAGATCAGATAGGGTCAGTTCTATATCGAGATAATGATTTAATGGGAAGCTATTCAAACTCCAAACTATGTACTATTAAAACTTCTGATCTTGGTTAGCTGCAGCAGGTTTTAGGAATAACTCCAGCATGTCAAAAATAACTTGATACAAGAAAATGAGAAGAAATCAATTTCTATACAACCTATTTCCACTACTTCTTCATTCTCATATTCTTTTTATCATTCTTGGCATGAATTTAAATAAAGAATGTACTTGTAACCTTTACTAGTAATTACTGACAGGGATTACATTACTCTAATCTTTCCTACAATAGTTTTCATCCATCCATGCTTAACTCAACAAAATATATTTATCTGCCTTTCAAGGCTTTACAAAGATGCTGTGAGTATAATCTCTAACTAATATGACTGCATCAAACAAAACTTCAATTTAAAATGCAATGGAAATCTAAGGCCTTTATGTCACATATCATTCATATGGAAAATATAGCACATGTTACTAACACCCATTTGTAAAGAGTCTAGACTCATACAAACTAGAGATAGAAAGTCAAATATATCTACAATGTATTAATTTGAATCAACACGAAATTAAAGATAAGCTAAGATAGACAAATTTCTCATGGGATCAATTGGCCTTAAGCCTTGTCCTAACTTGAAATAATAGCCATAACAGAGAATAAATAATGGATGTATATAAAATGTAAAGAAAAAAAAATAACACAATGAAATAAATATGCACTAAGTGAACATAAAGAGGGGGGGAGAAGTATAAACTTACCCCCTGATGTGTGCACATGAGTGAATCATTTCTTTTATTGGACAACATTTTATCGACAGGTCCTTGACCATGTGAGGGAAAGAGATTGAGGAAGGCATCTTAGGGTTTTTTTTTTATGGATGAGAGAGGGACTTTGGTTGTGAGAGAGTGGGGTTCTTATGGGTCATAAACTTGACAACAAATAAATGCTAAACCAGAATAATAAATTCTTTGTTTTAATACACCATAATCTCTCTTTCTAAACATAGTCTCTTTGGTATTGTCACAAGCTAGTTAGTCACCCTACTTCAGCTGAACTCATGATTGGTAGGCAGACACATTTTCCATAGGAATAGAGAAGTTAATATCAAGATAAATTTGGGTAATGCTTTGCCTTACCCCAAACGGAATGCACCTTCCTTTTTTGGATAAGTAGAGGTTTTACAAAGAAAATTAAGACATCACAAAGTTCTACCCACTATACTTGACAAGGCTTGGAAAAGAAATGGACTATGACATCACAAAGCTCTACTCATAATACTAAGCACCACCTAACAAATCAATAATCAAGGCGTCACACTTTTTACACTGAAACCTTCACATTAGAGAAGTATAATATATGATGTTGGCTTACTTAAGCTGCCTACATAACAGAGAAGATGTAATCAGACTTCTAGGACAATGCCTATATTTTGAAATCCTTTTATGGTCAGTTATTCAGGCATTACAATAGGAAAATATTGGATCACACTCACACAAAAGTCAAATCTTTTACATAGATAATAGTAAAACAATGCTGAAATGAAGCAAAAGTTGGAGTCAACAATGAATCAGCAATTATAAGCCTAGATTTATGTTGTTATTCTTTTTTGAAAGGATGGTAAAAAAAGAAATAAATAAATAAATAAAAATTTAAAAAATAAAAAATAAAAAAATAAACTAGGGAATACCCATTAGGACAGATGCTGGACCAAAATACTAAGACTAGAATCATAAAACAAACATTCTTGGATTTCTCTCTAAAAGCTTATATCTCATTACCAAAACTAAAAAACATAGAAAAACTAATCTATCAAAATTTTTACCGAAAAAAAGATAAAAGAACATTCATGAAACCCATTTATGAGAAATTCATATCCAAATGCCAATTTGACAAAGTAATTCAAGAAATATAGAAACCAAGTAAGCGTACAAAATCTAGTAAAAAGAAAATAAATGCATTCGGAATTATTGAAGATGGACGGAAATAGAATTAATCTGAGTAGCGTAATCTACCAGAATCCCTTCCTTGTTGATGCCGTACTCTGGAGAAATTGAGAAATGGGAGAGAAATTAATCCCTCCTTTGTAGCACACTTACTCAAGGCCCTCTTCTAACACGATCTGTAGTTGGGTAGGGGGGAAGAGGCAAAAATTTTAGGGCTTTTGGAGAGGGGATTTGCCTAGCTTTAGACGTTGGTAGGTTTAGGGATCTCAGTTTAGGTTTTTTCTTAGAGAGAAAAGAGGGAAAAATCGATGGTTCCCCATAGAGTTTCTAAGGTAGATGTAGATGGAAAGGATGGCAAACCCCAGTGCTCATAGACTTCTAAAAGAGGGGTTTGCTAGGTTCTTGCACAATAACCTTTAGCACTGATGGGGGGATTTTTGCTGGGCTTTGAGGAGAAACGAAAAAATAATAATAAAAAAATAAAAATAAAAAAAATATAAGATAAACTAGAATATGGTGAGATATATACGGGCTTCTACATATTGCAGGGATTTGGTTTTCAGAGTTTGAGTGTTTGGGATAGGTAAGGATTAGGGTTTGGCCAAATCAGGTGAGATGTGAGAGGTCAAAAAAATGGAGAGAGCTATATCGTGTCCCCATGCCTTAGTTGCTCGGGTTTGCTAGGGGTTTTATTCACGAGGCCGTTTAAAAGGGGGGGAAGAAAAATCCAGCAAGAGGTGGTCTTTGAGGCCTTAGCTAGGGGTGTGTGGTTGCCATCTTCAAAGTGGTCTTCGAGGTCTGTTAAGGGGGTTGGTGGAAGCCATAAGAGGCAGGGCGCAAGCGTTGTCTGCTGGTTTTCTAGATTCTTGGGTTTGCAAAGAAAAGGGAAAAAGAAGGGAACGGTCAAATGGGAGGAAGAGATGCAGGTGTTGGGTAAAGAAATCTGAGCAGGGTGCACTAGGTGGAAGCAATGGCGCACTGGCCAAGAGGACGAGGATAGCAGGATGATCTCTTGACTCTTTGCCAAAGTAGGAAAGCAGATGAAGGGGGGAGAACCCAGGCCTACGATTTTTCATCAAATGGGAAACCAGGTGAGCTAGAAGAGATCAGGAGAACGAAGAAGAGGGGAGATTTTAGGGTTTGCTATGAGCGAATTTCTCCCCCCTTTTTGAGTATATGAGGAAAGGGGTGGTTTGGGTCACTGAAGCTGGTTTGGGTTGGTTTGGGTGGTTTAAATGGTATAGTTTGGGTAGGGTTGGTTTAGATGGTTTAGGGTTAGTTTGGTTCAGGTGAATAAGCTAATTAATTAATTAATTAATTTAATAGCAATAACATAAACTGATTAATTGATTAATATCATAAATAAATAATAAATAAATAAATAAAGTAAAATAATAATAATAATAATAATAGAATTATTCAAATAAGCTACCAAATAATAACTAAGTAAATAATAATAAATAGAATTAGTCCAATATATTAATAATAGTAAATGCGACCAAAAATAAAATAAAATAAATAAGTAAATAAATAAATAAACAAGGAAAACAATAGTAATAATTATAATAACAAGCATATGCAAAAATGCTAAAATAAATAAATAAATAAATGAGTAAATAATATAATAATATAATAATAAGTAAAAAAAAAAAGTATAATAATAACATGGTAAATATGAGGGGTAGGGTTATGAGTTAGGTTTTAGCTTAGTTAGAGTCTTAGTTGGTGGACTGAAGAAAGCGGCTGAATGACTACTCTACCCGTCTGTTGATACGAAGAGAAGTGCCGGAACTGGGCGTAGCGCCAAAATTAGGTGCTGATAGCATTAGTTCTCCCCCTCAAAGGGAATGGGAGAAGCATATAGCCGTAGGTCTAGGGGTTTAACTCCTACAACTGGTATAAGTTCTTAAGATTGAGGGTAAGTTGTTTAGTTGCACTTGGGGAAGGTGTTAGGCACCACAAATACCCACATTTTTTAGGGTAACTTATCTTATTCATACATGTTTCTAAGTTAAGTTGAAGTCCATGCTCGTGAAATGTGGAAGTTGTTGGTTTCTGTAATTTTCTTAGGCTTAACGCCTAAATTTACCTCTAACACTTGAATTTAATTCAAGAAAAATTTAGGCATTATATCCTGGAAAATTCAGAAACATGCATCTTTTAGAGTAGGTCATTAATTAATAAGAGGTATCCCTTGGGTTCATGATTTTTAGAGGGATTATGGACCCCTCTAAAGTGTTTGTCCTCTAGTCTTAAGGTTTGTGCTAACCCTCAAAAGGTGAGAAAGGAGAAGAGTTTGTATTTTTTGTGTCTCAGGTCTGATGCCTGAATTTTAACCCAACATCTGAATATTCAACACCTGGATTTAATTCATGGTGAAATTCAAACATTGCAAGCTGATCAGATCAACGTTTTAATTTGATTTTTTTGGGTGTTTCTATGGGTCCCAACTTTATGGAACCCTTGGGTAAGGGTAGAAGGTGTTCTCTAGGGTCACACTGTGCAACCCTAAGGGTTAGGGCCTTTATAGGTGCAAAGATATGCCCCCCAGAAAAGGGCAATCTAGTAATTTGACACAAGCTTAACTCCTGAATTTTCAGGTGTTGAATGTTGACTGGCTCAGTAACTTGGCCTAAATTTTTCTAGCACTTATGTGGGTCCCAAAGCTATGAGACCTTTACAAAAGGGTAGGGGAGGGTTTTCTAGAGTTGAAAGGGCCAATCCCCAAAGGTGGGGCCTTCATAAGGGTAAACATTTACCCCCCAGAAAAGGGTAGAATGGTCATCATGTATAGGCTTAACACCTATACGCCCGAACTTCTAATGCCTGAATTTAATTTAGGGGAAATTCAGGCGTTGGGTGCTAGAATCAGCTACTAGCCTTGAGTTTTGGGCCACACTTGTGGGGCCTAGAGGGGTGGGTTCCTCCTCGATCTCTAAGCTAACCCTAGGTGATAGACACAACTTAAATAGATTTAAAAGAAAACGATTTTACATAGGCTTAATTCCTGAAGTACACCTCAACGCTTGAATTTTTCTACTCAACACCTGAAATTAAATTCAAGCGTTGGGAGAGGAATTAGGGCCCACAGAGGTGCCTGGGCACAAGGTCGGACTTCGGAGGGTTATGGAAACCTGAGAACAAGTTTAGGAAAAATTAGGGCTCCATGTGGTGGGTCCCAGATCTTAATGCCTGAATTTATCCTTAACGCTTGTTTGTTCAATGTTTGAATTTTATTTCCATAAAATTTAGGCATTAGTTATTGGGAGCAAATTCAACAGCTGGATTTCTCGGGTTTTAGACCCTTTAGGGGTTTTGAAAAATTCTAAAATCACATACAAAGATAGACATATGATAGATGAAGACCATATGTGAAATTGATCTTAAGATCATGTCTACAAAAATTATACAAAAATGCACAATATATTAGTTAAACTAGGTCATGAAAGTTCAAAATTTTGGGGTCTGTTTGGGGGGGCCATCTCGAGGCCTTATCCAGCTTGTAAAATCACCAAATTTTGTGCAGGCTTAGGATTCCCTCTTAGGGAAAACATACTAAAATTTTAGATCCATTAGAGTTATACAAAAATCAGAAAAAATTCTACACTACATAGTAGTAAAAAATAAACACGAATGGGGGCTGTTGAGCCTCCACCATGTAACCCGAATTAAAGCAGTGAAATGGAGTAAATTCAAGTAGTATGACAGCATGTTAATGAAGCAAAATGATGAAAATAAACTACCCTAGTGCAAGTATGAGGCTTACATGAGCTAAGCAAGGGATTAGGGTTAGGTTTGGATGGCTTTCCCTCTTCTTCTTCTTCCTCTCTTCTCTTCTCTTTCTTTTTTCAATTGACAACCCTATTGTGCACGAATTTGGGGTTATTTATAACCTCAAATTAGTGCCATGGATGGTTAGGATTTGATCTTGAAATATCAAGATGGAGGGCTTAGATTGGTTTGTGCTAATTTGAGGTGTAGGGTGGAGATTGAATGTGGGATGAAGGGATGGGATCATTTTGTACTAATTCACATGGATAGGTGACATGGATAAATGAGAGGTTTAGATCATTTAGTTGGGCCGAGGGTTAGGATTGATTTGTGCTAATTTCACATGGATTGGTGACGTGGCACCAATAAGAAACAAGCTTAGGGCCATTTCAACACAATGTGGGGTTTTGATTAGTTCGTGAAAATCAAAGGGTAGGATTAGTTTGTGTTAATTTAGGAAAGGGTAGGATTTGGTTTGGTTTTGCTCACATTGATTGATGACATGGGCCAATAGGTATCAAGCATGGGGCCATGTTGGCAAATCCATGGGTTTTGATTGGATGAAGAAAATCAAGGGGTAGGATTAAAGGTGCTAAATGGAAGGGGGGCCAAGATCTCCATGTATTTTTGAAATCCATGTGATTAATCCAGGGGGGGACTACATATGGTGCATGTGGGGATCCTAATCTAAGGGTGAGAGGGATAAAACATTTAAGTGTGAATGCATTAAATGGTATTAATGAGTTAAAATAATGAGGGTGAACTAATTAATGCCTTAATGCATTAATTTCTACAAAATTTGAATCCCTTACTGGCTATCTTGCATTTTGAGCTCTTATGCTCGAAAAGTTGTAAAGTTAGTGTCCATTCTTGAAGTCTTGGATGTTCTGGTCGCAGTGGATTAGTCAAAACCAAATTACGATAAGGGCAGGGGAAATTAAGGGTTTACTAGCCTCAAATGCTCTCTGATAAATATTGGAGGGGTAAAATGGTCAAATTGATTTTTGAAATCTTTAGACAAAAGGTGGCCCTTGGCTTTTGTGATCCATAGGCTCTGACCACTCTAAATTCTGATACCCGGGTAGGAAATAGGGCTTGAAACCCCTTTTGGGGTAGCTAGAGAAATCCTGATTGGAAATTTCAATGTGGGAGCCATAGTTTGCTATGGCAATTATGATTCAGGTTTTATCGAAGCTTAAAGAATCTAGAGACAAGAGCTGACAACTCTTCCAACAGATTCCTAGACAGTTATCGATGATTTTTCAAAGTAAGGTCGCTTGACAATAAACTGCTCTTGTAGCTCTTTAGAGAATGACAAAGTTGGGCTAGCAAGGACCTTCTATTGCTTGGCCTCGTGAAACAGTCTTTTGAGGGCAAGTTAAAAACTGAGAAAATGAGCCTGACTTAGCTTAGTTCTGAGTCCGATAGAGTTCCCAAGGGCTTTCTGAGTGCCAAATACAAACGAACTAAGTACTATCCTAACTTGGACAAAATATAGTGAATAGGCTTGCAGAAGTTTCCAAGGCTGTTAAGGGGGATGGGATTTCGAAGGTCTTAGAGTTACCGAGGGAGGACCACTGATAGACTACATTTTAGAGTTTTGATCCATTCCTAGGGTTTAATTGAGTATAAGGCATTTTGTCTGAATGTGTAGCTCAATTTTTAGGTAATTGGGAGAAATTGGGTAGGTTGACTCTTCTGATGCTCCTTCTCATTAGGGGGTTTTACGAGGGCCTTACAAATCAGAAAAGATGGGCACTGACTTATCGAGGTTTGGAGGTCCGAAAAACATTCTAGACCAAAAGGTGGCAAATGAGGTCAAAATTGATTTTCGACCCTTCAAGGAAAATTCAGGATTGCACAAGGGTTTGAGACCTCGGATGCTTTGATTTGGTGAAATGACTGATTGAAGGTAACTTCGAGACCGAAAGATGACCATTAACCTTTCTTAATTCTGACACCAGATGAATCTTTGAGAGCTTTTTTAGCGTCATTTTCAGGCCTGAGATTTTAAAAGGTTGAGAAATTGGTTGTTGCTAGTTTCTGAAAAGTTTTGCTATGAAATAAGTATCTTGAAGATGGTGGATATTGGAGTGTGCAGGACCTAACCTTACACAAACCAGGTGATGGGAGAAGCTTCAGGGGCCATTTGAGGGTCTAGGGGTAAATCTTAAAGGCCAAAGGGTAAAATGGTAATTTTCTTATTTATGCTACTAAAAGGGGTAAAAATGGAAACTCTTCACTTGTGATGCTTCTCCATAGGAAGACTTATGGAGACTGAAGAATTTGTAGACAATGTATTAAGGTATCATATTTTGGTTTTTGAAGGCTAAAGGGTAAAATGGTAATTTTTTCACCTATGATGCTTTGCTTCTGGAAGGCTTACAGAGGCTAGAGAAATTAAAGGTGATATATCTGGTGGTCTTGAATGTGGAACCTCGTAATCCTACTGATGCTTCTTGGGGAATTAGGGTTTGACTAGGAATGGTGTATTTGAGCTTAATCACTACACATGGTATGATAGGGATGATGTCTTTTTGCGACCAAAATATCTGGGGAAGACTTCACAAGAGATGCCTAACCCCCTAAGGTCCAGGCTTGCTCTCTCAAAACCAAGGGTGCTTAGAGTCTCAATGCCTAAATGTTATTGTGTTTCTCTTCATTCCATTAGATGACCCAAGTTAAAATTTGGGTGCTGACACCAATAATATCCGAGCCTCTTTAATTGATGTTGAAGCTTGGGTCCACTTTGATGTTCTTCTCTACATGAGCCTACGTGTACTTTGGCCATCACTTGGGTCATCTCATTTGTGGAAAGACGACATAGTAATATGCCATTGAGAGACTGTCTATATAATTGGTCATCTTGTAAAGTGAACTGTGGTGCATGTCGCCGCATTTCTACATGCTATACTAGATCAGCAAGCTCCCTCCTATCTAAAAGATGTTGCATGATGGGGATGTGGCAATCTTTCCCAGATATCTCTAGTTTAACCTCATTTTGGATCTTTTATTACAATTCTTGAAGCTCAATATTGCAAACCATGGCGGTTTCTTCAACATTAGAGAGCAGAGGTATAACCCATCTTTCGTCGATTTGAATAGTGTGGTAATTATCCCTTGGGTGTGTGAGGGAAGTGGCCAAGTTAGCGAGTGCATCGACTTGACCATTGTAGCATCTTTTGACATGTTGTATCTGGAGTCTTCTAAATAAGTTTTCCAGTTCTTTAGCCCTTTTGAAATAAGGTGTAAGAACTGAAACTGAGCATGCCTTATGTATACTCTATATGAAGGCACCAAGTGTGGGATTTTTTAAGTCTAGTAGAGTCATTGGAATCGTACTTACCTTTATACGTTTGCTTCCAATCTCCCTATTGATTGAAGCCTACACTCTTTAACAACCCTGGGGATAATTTGGCATGTGGCAACAAGGCATTAGCCTTTTTTAATTCCCTGTTGGGTGCATTGACCGACTCATTCTTGGACTTAAGAGACCCTTTAGGAAGGAAGAGAGTAAATGACCAATAGGCATCGACCCTAAAACTAGATAACTCTGCCAGAGGTAAGACAAAATCTTAAGCTACATGATCAAGCAACAATCTAGATTTGTCTTTGTAGGCCTTGTCAACCTACCCCACTTTTAATTTATGCGGCTTTGTTTTTAGAATCAATACCACTTATCGGAGCATCTTGTGATGATGTTTGTGGTGGTAACGACCTACCTGTTTGGTTGAACTTGGCAACTGCAAAATATGATTCTGTCGATTGAAAGGGATTGTCATCGGCAATAATAGTGGCATGCTTATCCTGCCAAGAATATTTGACACATTGATGGAAGGTGGATGCTACCACTTGGTACTTGTGCATCCATGGACTGCTTATAAGGGCGTTGTATGTCATGCCGGCATCAATGATGAAGAAAGATGTCCAATCTTCAATATACCTGAACTTGGTCTTCAACTCGATAGAGCCAAGAAGAAGTTTGTTTTGATTGAAACCTTGAATAACAAAGCTGTTAAGCCGTAGCTAGGAAGGTTCTATTCCCAAGTATGACAAAGTCTTGGTTGAAAGTATGTTAACCATGGAACCTCCATTGATCATAACCTTAGAATGGGTTGATCATCAATGCTACCTATGATGAACAATAGTCTATTATGGTGCAGATCATATAAGCATCTATCTGTGTCTTCAAAGGTAACCATCGGAATGAAAAGGCCTTCCTATCTTGCTATATTCCAAGAAGCTTTTTCTATTTCATCATTCTTGGTGAACTCATCCAGGTTACTAAATGCATAAATCAGGGAAGTCCTAACTTCTAGCGATATGCATAGTGATTCGTATACATTGAGAAAAAGCTGGAATTTTTTAAAGATGTGTTAAGACATTATAGGATGTTGTACCCTTGGTTTTCTTTATGGCTTTATTATGTTCACCCTCAATGGAAGCCATTTTCATTGCATCGGCCTGCTGATTTGTGGTGGGACCATAGGGGGATATTTGCTTCCCTAACTATAGCTTAACCTAGTGAGCTTGTGCTTATGTGATTGATACCCTGAAACTGGAGTTGTAATCTTTAGTTTGATGACATTGCATGCTGCAACTTATTGGTCTATGGATGACTCATCATCTAAGAATTCCTTGAATGCCATGACAAAATTCTTATTGTCTTCTTCCAAATCTATAGAATCCAAGATTAAGGCTGACATGTCCGAGGGAAAAGAATATTCATTATCAACTCTCCAAGGGTCTAGATCTATATCTCTTCTTCATTAATCGTGGTTGAGACTTCATTATCATTCATATCAACGTCCCATTGATCCTGTGGTAGGAGTTGTATCATGCTCTTTAGGTACTGAGGGTTATTTCTGTGTGCCCTTTATTTCTTGTAGAAGTGTTCAATAAGCATTAGCCATGAAGATAAGTGGCAAGATGATAGAGTCAGATACCGATCAAGGGCATGCACTCCTAGAGAGATAGGAAAGAGCTGTAGCAACAAATTATGGGTGGTTCCAAGCAGTCCACTTTCCTGCAGGAAGCATTCGGTGTGATAATGAGGGTCACCAACGCCTTCATATAGAGTGAAATTTGGGAGTTGATACCCTTATGGGAATTAAGTGTAATAAATCTCATTCCTAATGGGTTTTCTTGTTTCATCGAAACATCTTAGGTCAAATACTTGGGTAATGATTTGATCTGGGGAACCCACAAGCCCTTCTTATATCTAATGTTGCTCAAGTCGCCGCAAACAATCTGTATTCCAAACTTCATAAGGCTCTATCCATGGTTGCATGAACTCATGGATAAAAATTTCAATAAAAGCATCTTAAGAGGGTATATATTGTGCCAGTAGGTACATGTACCAATTCAACATTGAACCACTTAATGAGAGTGAGAAAACATGCAAAGCAAAAGATTTTCATTGTTCATCACTTCCCAACAAGATATCATGTTGTGGACATTGGTAATCCCTGTAGGCAAATGTATTGAACAAACGGATCTCATACCCAAAAGGGAAAGGATCTACATAAACCCCATTCGAACAAGGAAAGGCTCTTTCATGAAACCTGGTCAACACTGTCTCAAAGTATTTGCACTTCCACGATGTCATAGGGAGGCATGTCAGCCTAGATGGTCAAAAAGGCGAATCGTATATACATCCCTACAACCTGAAAAAGATACAATTATCATCATGACCGATCTTCGTGATCTGTGCAGTCCTCTTTTAGAAGGATCACGGTATGTAAAAGTGTGATTGGACATATTAACATTTATCCAAGAAATTTGAGGTGTTACTTAGGACGTGCTACCTATAGCTGCTGCGAGGTTCCCCTATCCAAAATAAAGGTCATGTTGCAGCTAATGACTAGATGAGCCAGGACATCTTCTAGCATATGCTCCTCTAGTATTACTGGGAACCTAGAGGTTGTTAAAGTAAATCAATGGGCTGTAGCACCGGTTTATGTACTTTTGCTATGGACTTCCCTTTCTTCTTAATAACCACTTTCAGTTATAACGGTCGTCTTCAAGGACGTCTAGTCCCATTACGACGAATAGAGTTTAAAGTTTCCTATGCAGACTGAAGTCTCTTTTTGTGAGCGGCTTTTCTCTCGAAGATGGTCCACTCATCTTCATCATCAAAGCTAGATTGACAATTTGCTTAACCCTAATATGTGTCACCCTCACTAATGAAGATGGACTTTGTCGAAGCAAGCTTCTTTAAATCTGCATCAAGTTCTACTATCCCTTTATCAAGTAAATCTTGAAGCTTATCATTAAACACGAAGCACTCGTGAAGGGTGTGCCCCAATAGGTGGTGATATCAGCAAAAGTTAGGATCGTTGGTCTTATCGACCTTTGTTGGCCTTTTAGGTTCAGGGAGGATTATGTCTCCTGAGTCCATGGTTTGTTTGAAGATACTTTCAAGATCATTTGGATGGAACATGTATGTGTGTTCCTGCCGCTCTTTCATGGATGGTCTCTTGGTGGATGCCCCCTGCCCTGATTGAGGTGCTAGGGTTGCTTCTATGAGTTTCTTGACAAGGAGTTTGGTAAGTGGCTTCTTAGTTCCTATCATAGCAGATTCCATCTTATTAACAATTGTCTTGCCTCTATTTTCCCTCTTATGCTCCAGCAACCTTTTCTCTAAGTGATAAGCTTTAGAGATTAAATCATCAAACCTTAAGAAGGTCTATGGAGTAAGATGAAGAGAGAGATCATAAGATATGTTTGATAAACACATTTCAATGAGTTCCTTGAAGGGGAAGACATGCTTACAAGAATATATGAGGTTCTTCCACCTATTGATGAAACCAACAACAGACTCATTGTCGCACTGTTTCCCATTGACCAACTCATGAACCTTGATTGGCCTATGTGCACTCCAAAATTGTTGAATAAATGCCCACTTAGATTCCCAATCTGAAATTAAGTAAGGCTTAATATTCGAATACCAAGTGAAAACAGCTTAATCCAAAGATTGGACGAATAAATTTAGTAGTAGTTCACCGTGTTGTATGATAGAATTGCATCTAGATTCAAATTGAGCAATATGTTGTTGAGGGCATAATGACCCATTGATAAAGTGAGATTGCACATATTTTGGTGGGAAAGGCACCGAATCCACTTGCGGCGGGTAAGGTTTCCTAGTTGAATAACCTCTTATGGATTCTTGTTCCTTGTATTCTTTAAGCATGTCTGCCATAATCCATGGCACGTGCAATAGGTTGCATGTATGGCCCTTGTGGAAGCATAGAAGAATTGTAGGCATAACCGCCTTGGCCGAATGTCCATTATGGAGAAGATCTTTGCAAGGGAGGCTCTTATGAATAGTACCCCTGTTGAGAAGGTCCCTATGAAAATGCCCCTTGTTGTGGTTTAGCAGTGGAGGCCTTTACGAGATAGAAGTTCTTGGAATAGTGCCAAAAGACAGGGCCACTCTTTGTATTGAAGATAAGAGATATCCAGGAGTGTATTGAGGATGTACCCCTAGTCCTACACTTTGACAGTTGGCCTTGAAGACTCTACTGCTGTATGAATTGGGTTGGGAGGAGCTACCCCTGCCCTACTTCTCCTATATGTTGACCAAGTAGAACTTTCATGCTGGCTTATAATTTAGTTATGACCTTATCTCATTCCTTCAATTGAGATTTTAGATCTACTACACTTGGTTCATTGTTAGAAACAATAGTATAATCCCTGAGATTGATGTACTCCCGCAAGTCGACGGGAGGTGGGACTAGAGTGTTGCCCTAACTAGTGCCTGCTACTTCTAGTGATTGAGATGTAGAGGTAGCATTGACCATGGCAGCTGGTCCAGTTATTGCACAAACATTGGTTTTAGCTAGAGACCTCATAAGAGAGTATTGTGACAGGCTTCTAAAAATAGGAAATTCCCCTGAGGGTTGATTAAGTATCCTAAAATTAGCTGCCAATTGGCTTTTGGTCATCATGCCGGTAAAATTGATAACACGAGGTTGCGACCCAAAAGAGATTGGGGTGTCAGCATAAGCTTCTTTCTATATTCAAGTGGTCATGACCAATGCCCTGGATTGCTTCTTGGGTCCAAATATTTTTTCCTTTCGAACATAGGGTGTATACCTTATGATTCCTTCTATATATATGAGGGTAAGGATGGGTTAGACCTTTGCAGGTGTGCTCAGGGTGAAAGTGAATTAATGGGAACCCCCAGTCTCTTATGATGTAAGAATGGCCTTGCCAATCTTGGCTCTCCTCCTTTGTGTCAGGTTTCTATTCCGATTTCGTTCAGGAGAAAGAATCATTCTTCTTGGGGATGTGTCCTGATTCATAAATTTCTACCAGGGTTCGAACCTCGTGAGGAGCATTGAGTTTCAAAACTCTATGCTGGCCTAAGCTTATTGTGGCTTATGCAGTGCCCGAAGAGTTCCAGTAGTGAACATGTCGGTCTCTTGCTCATGTTGGAATTTACTCTCAACCATAGTTATGGTTGCCTTTTTATTAGGTCCAATTTTAGTATTATTATGATTTTTTTTCTTTTCTTTTTATTAAAAACTAGATTATCCATATATTTATTCAGATTATTGGTATTATGAGTAGCCTCATGATGTTTTGTAGGTCCTTCCAGGCATGTTTTGTAGGTCCTTCCAGGCATTTTGGCTCGTGAAGGAGCATGTCTTCACAAAGGACCTCTACTTTGTGATGGACATTTGGCTAGCGATGGTGCATTAGCTCGTGGCACATCATTATCTCGCGATGGAGCCTTGTCTCGTGATGTAGCATTTCTTCGTGAAGGAATATGACCTTATGAAGAGATGTTGGCTCGCGAAGGAGTATGGCCTTGTGAGTGACTGTTGGCTTGCGATGGTACATTGGCTTGCGGAGGAGTGTCGTTTTGTGATGGAGCATTGGCTCGCTAATGAGCTCTTCCTCGCAGTGTAGTAGCAATAGTTTGTCCTTTATGAGAATGAGATTGCGAAGGATGGGCATTTCTCAATGGCAATCTAGTTTGAGATGGAATAACACTTCATGGTGGAACATTGTTTCGTGATAGAAGTCTCTTTACGATGGCCTCGAGATCTAGACTTTTTCTTCTTCCAGAATTTGAGTTTTTTTGTAGCCTTCAGTACCCACTTCTAGTGTAATTTACCTGACTTCTTACTCTACCTTTTCCCAAAATTTTGAGCATAATGTTCCCTTGGTTTGGAAGAAACCATAAGGGAGGAAACTATCTCAACGCCGTCAGTGACGCAAATCTTGTTTCCAACAGCTGCATTGGCTTCCACGAGTGCGGGCAAAGCCATTTTTAGAGCTTAGGATTGCAAGGCAGTTCCTTCTCTAGGAAGGGTGCTTGCAACCCTAATATAGGAGATTGCAACAACGTAGCCACATCTACTCTAGGGAGAGGCTGTGCCACATAGTAGTGATTGGACTTGGTGGTGTACAAACCACTTGGGCCCATGGTGTCTTGAGGGGCAGCAA
>JAOXJP010070583.1:0-29456 GCA_025762735.1 Platanus orientalis
TGCCACAACTTACCGTTCAATCTCTCCATGTTACTGCAGCTAAAGGGGCTCCACATATTTTGTCACAATTTATCCAAGGGAAGATCCCCACCCATTCCCATTGAATGCATAGCTAAGTTCCCCATATATACTTCTTTAGAACTGCCTCATCCATATTGAACGAACCATCACCATCGCTATATGGGAGACAAAGCTACCTCAGACCTTTTTCTTACCTCCTTCATCCTTCTCAACTATATTCACGGCTCTTCCTTTGACTTTCAATTCTGATTGTCATCGCTCCATCCACAACAATTATGGGATGAACGAAGCTTGAAATTCATGACAAGTGAGGGAGAGATTTAAGAACAGAGATTGATCACTTTTGAGCATGGGTTTTCAGGTAAGAAATGAATGAGCAGGACCTCTCCAAGCCTGCGGGTGCACCCTGAAGAAAAGGGGTTAAAAGATAGAGCTAGAGTGAAAATCCGGAGTTGAAGACAAGATTCAAACGATTTTATGAAGATAGAGAACGGCGAACAGGCTATGGGATGGAGAGATCTTATTATGATTTTGACATCCATCGAAGAGTCGTAGTTGCGGAGCTTCTTCATAATCGCGGGCCGCTTACTTTCACCCAGCGCAAGCCTCCCATATCTAGCTAATTGGTCCGGCACTTTTTTCGCTTGCCTCCAGTTATCGGCGACCGCAAAAGTAAACTACCAAACACACGGTTACATATTTTTTCGCTGGCTTACAGCAGAAAGCACTGAAAGCGCTTTCACTCGGCTCATCCAAACAGCCCTGTACGTACTCGGGATAGATAAACCAACTAGTTGTCATGGACATGTCGAGGCATGAGGTACAGGTGGCCTGGTTGTAAATAGGTACAATATGATTTTCTGTATCCGATGATGTTCCCTTCTGGCAATCCTAGAAAGGCATAACATACACCTTGAAGAGGGGTGGGTGCTCTGAGGCATTCAGGCCCTTGACATGGGCATGAGGCATGTCAAGGCATGGAATGACACAACAAACTTTGCCAAGACTAAGGATATGCTCCTATCCCGCATGAGCTTAAACTGCGAGGCATTCCTCAACGTGGGTTGGGGGCGGCTCTTGGCATATAAAGAGGTGGTGTCATGAGTTCCCTTAGGAGTTGGGTCCTCTCATGGGACAGTGCTTGGAAGCCTAGTGGGGCGGCACTGCGCATTCACCTGAGGGTGAAAGTTAGCTTGCACGGGTGTTACTAACATGCGATATGCGATAGTAGCAGCCCGTGGGGTGTTGAGTGGACTATCTCGTTGCCTTGGTGTATTCGGGTGTGCCTTATCCTTGTGCTGAGCAAAATCCTAGCTTGACCTTGGACAGCCACGGTGGTGACATGGCAAAACTCAGGGGCGAGGTCTTGCGTGGAAAGGCATGGTGCAAGGGTAAGATGCCATGGCCTTTGGTGGGCATATAGGTGGAGCATCGAGGACTCCAAGGTCATTTGAGGGGCGCTTCAATGACACGGCATGGGCGCCAAAGTGGTTGAGTAGTCAGTGACACATGTTTTGGTGATGGTTGAGGTGCCGCACGGTTTTGATAAAAAGAAAAATCTGGCCGTGACATAGAGCTTGGCTTGGCAAGATAGCCCGACCCCACGAGAGAATGACATCTCTCCATGACTGCTGACCCCTTTCGACAAGTTAAGTAGAAAAACAAACAACCATGTGATCCGTGCCAAAAGTCAAACTAGAGATTTGAAGCAACCAACTGGCAGGCGCCATATCTAGAAACAACTAAATGTAAAGCATATCCCAGTGACATATTAGGAAGGCCAGCCAATCAACCTTGCAAAAATCTCTCTCTTGTCTCAGGGATCCTAAAGATGATATGCAGCCAACTGTTATCCCAACTTTATAAAAAAAGTCCCCACGATCTTTCAAGGTATGAGATGATCCATACTACAATTCTTTATTCCCTCTCTATGAGAAGGAAATCTAACTTTACCATCGGAGAGCCTTGGGCAGGCACCACACTGGTGACCTTCCTAAGCTTTGCATTGGTATCCTTTTTTTTTGCAAATGTCAGGAAGTTTGTTCTACCGTGTGATCATCTGAGGAGATTGTCCAGGCATGATTAAACAAAGGGATTCGCAAATAAAATTGCTAATGCCACGACCAATCCATAAATTGTAAAAGCTTCCATAAAAGCCAGACTAAGCAATTAAGTACCTCGTATTTTTCCCTCTGTCTCTGGTTGTCTCGCAATTCCTTCTACAGGTTGGTCCGTGGCAGTACCTTAATCAACACAAGGTCCAATAAAAGCAGGCCCTACTGACGATATATAGGAACAACGTATATAACGAAACTGTGTAAGTATTTAAGAACCATTTGAATCAAGTAATGATTCAAATGGTTCTAAAAAATGCTAAATATATCCAATTACAATTCCAATTCACTTCGTATTTTTTTTATACTTAATTTACATATATAATCCGCCTCATCTTGTGGCCTCAGACCACATTGTTCTCCCTTTAATCATCTTGAAATATTAACAAATAATTCAAAAAGAATGTAGGTACTGGGATCCATAAAGTGTTCGTGTAACTATCTTTTTATACAAATGCCCCTTGGATTATGATTTAATGGTTGCATGCTCGATAACACCTACACTCAGTAAAAAGAATACAACAGTCGAACTAATATTCTGAGTTGGGTATGTCGCTAACATGAATAAAAAGGAGCTTAATAGTCAATCCATTCCTTACGTCTACATAGAGTGCAGTCTATTCGACCCTGGCCTACAAATGGTATATTTGGGATTGGGCCTGACCAGGGTTGGGATGAAAAGCACTGCCCAAATCTCACCCACATAGAAACATGCAGGTCATGTCTGAGTCATTTTCAACCCATAGCTAGGGAATAAACTCATCCAAACACAATTGGTCAAATTCTTAGATATAAGAGCATATATGTCAATTGATAAGCTTTTTGGCGCAAAAGCTCGTCAACTAGCTAGGCCACAATAGTGGCACGTCCATGTCGGAACCCTAGGTTTGAAACTATGAAATGTAAGTTTCAACCCTTGGGATCATCTCTTGCTTGCAAAAAACATGCGACTTCCTACAATGCACACCCTAAAAAGTGAAATCATCATCCAAAAAGGTGATTTTCACTTTTTTTGGGGAAATGTGTGCATCGCAAGAAGTCGCAAGATTTCTTACAGGCAGGAGAGGATCTTGGCTTAAGTTTCAAGTGTTCCCCATTGTGAATAGCAAAGCCTTGGGTTGTACATTGCACAATGACTATTTTGTAAGTCTATTTCATCCTTCACTTCCTAGTCTTTAGACTTTAGGGCCTTCCTGAGGTACCAAGGAGACCGCCAAAAATAAAAACTCTATGGGTATTGTAGGAATTTACATAAAATGATTCAAACTTTATGACCATTACAAATTATAAAATCAATATAACTTTGAATATGGTTAATTAAAGGAATTGCAACGGGGATTGGGGATTCCAATTCAAGAATTTACATATCCTAAAATTCTAATATTTGTGTTTGGATGTCCATGTAGAAAGGGGTGGGAATTTGTATAATATATCATAATTTTTTTATATTAGACTGAGTTATGTTGTAGCAGGAATTTATGGTCCAGAATTGTATTCTCATTGGCCTTTCCATACTCACACCCTACAACATTCATATTGGGTGTGTGTGGACTAATTCCCAAGTATTATTTTGATGAAGAGCACAGATCTTATCTTGCATTGTTACGAATCACCTATGATGTTTTAAGGAAGATTTGATGGTTCTAGGTTTGATGGATATATCAATGGTAGCCAAAAAGTAATTAGGATTGGGTTTCACAATCCCTTGTCATAGTCGTGTGACCATAGTGCGATTGGAGGAATTGTGTGATAGAACAACTTCCATACTAGGCAAACCTATATCACCAGTCATTAGATGAATGAGAGTGAGGTGGAGACTCAGATGGACATATCGCAGTTTTCTCATGTGGTGTTGGTTGGGTAAGATCGTCCATATCAACATTAGTTGAATCTTGAGATATGTCTGTCTCATCAATCTCCAAGGGAGCAAGGGCTATATATTAAGGTCCTTTAAAAGGAGGTGATGTTGGAGGCTCCATTGTAGCCTTATCCAAACCTAGAAATCACTCATTATAAGATGTCACATTAGTCTATGAGTGTAAAGGAAAATAAGTCCCCAAGATTTTTGAAAGGGAACATCTTCTCATCAAAGATCATATGTCAGGAGATTTAAATACGTCATTTTTGGAGGGTAAAAGGAATGATATCATTTATATTGATGATTGTTGCCAAGAAACACACATGGTAGAGAGCGAGAATCAAATTTATTTTTTGCATAGTCACACAAATATGAAAAACACTGTGACCTAAAAATTCAAAGAACACTCTAATCAAGTTCCCTCCCAAACAACCTTTCATAAGGAGATTTCATATGTAGCACACGTGTAGGGAGGTGATTAATTAACCAGATAGCCATACTAAAGGTTTCTACCCAAAATCACTTGGGTACCCCTCCATGAAAAAGCATGGTGAAACCAAGTTCCGTCACATTCCAGTGTTTTTCTTTTTGCTAAACCATTTTGTTATGGAGTGTGGGGGTAGGACATTTGATGATGAATACCATGATCAGTTAAATATGCCAAAAACCTCGTATCATCAAATTCTCCACCTTTATTAGATTGAAATAATTTTATGTTTTTTTTTTTCCAAACTGATTGCAAAAAATAGCTTTATGAAAATCAATGAATTATTACTTGAAATCAGATTTGTGCCTCGAAGGAAAAAACCAAGTGAAACATTTGCAATCATCAATGAACACAACATAGTACCAAAATCTTTGGAAGTATATCATAGGGGCTGGTCCCCAGGTATCAGAATGTATCTTGGCAAATGGATTATTAGAAAAGTCATCATTATTCATAAAAGGTAAATGACTCGCCTTTGGACATTTGACAACTACAACACATGTTTGCAGATTTATTTAAAGAGTTATTAAAAATTATTTTATTCTTTCGTAAACAATCTTTGACTTGCATTTGTGGATGCCTTAGCCTAGCATGTCAAATGTCATTACTCACAACTTTAAATTGATGTAACAATAATGTAGCTCCATTCTTTGGATCCAATCATATAGATCACCATGTTTACTTCCCTTTGCTATCACAAAGTTGGTTTCCCTATTCTTTATCACAAACCCACACTTGATGAGAATTCAAAGTTGTATGGTTGTTCAAAAGTTAGTTGACTAATTGAAATGAGGTTTATTTTATTTTATTTTGGAAACAACCAGAACTTTTTCCAACCTTAACTTATTATTTCCAACATTAAGAGAAGTAGAACCAAGATGCGTAATGTCTACTAAGTCACCATTACCAACCATTATTTTTTTCTTGACTATGATAGTTAAAAATCTAAAGGATCTTACCAACGTCGGCAGTCATGTGTGCACTAGAACCTATGTCTGGGAACCAAGCATTATCATGTTTGTCAGAAAGTGATACTGCACTCAAAACTTGAGGAATGTCATCGTCCTAATAGGTTTGATAAAACCTATTGCAACAACGAAGTGAAATGTGTCTTGGCTTGTTATAGATTTAGTAGACCTCTAGTTTTTCATTATCAAACTGAGTAGACCGTGTTAGTTGTTACTGATTTTTATGTTCATGATCTTTGTCAAGTTGCTGATCACGATACCCATAATATCGATAGGATACTTGACCAATTTGATTAAAGCAACGCCGTCTTAATGTGAAGTTCCCTTGTTAGTGTCTATCATTTCTTCCACCATATTTATTTCCTCCTTGTCATTACCCAACAAAAGCAACATTCTGATTTGTTGACATTCTATCTGATTTTTTGTTCCATATGCTTCTGAGGAGTTCATATTCATAATAGTTCATGACTTTAGAGGAGAGGCACAATATCAATATAAGAGGGAATATGTAGTTTAATTATAGCCATTACAAATGACTTATATCCTGGTTTGAGCCTATTGAGAAGTTTAAAGACCTTTTCATGGTCATTTACAAGCTTCTTAATAACTGGAAGTTCATCACAAATTCCTTTGAAGGTTCGAATATATTCAGGAATTGTCAATGTTCCTTTATGATGCATATAGAGTTTTTGTTGTAAATTAAATTCTCATTCTTAGTATTCATGAGTAAAAGAATCAAGTAAGACTTTCCATGCCTTTGTGACTGTGTTGTGTCTGGCACAAACCCAAGAACTTCCTTAGACAATGTACTAGTGATCCACCTATGAGAGGACAATCTGATCTCCTCCATGCTAAAAAATATGCTTTCACCACCATACTTTTTCTAGCAACAACTTCAGCCATTGAGGGTGTGATGTAAGCACTATTAATGATTCCTGTAACAATAAATTGCAAGATATACTGAAATTCATTGAGCAAATATATAATCCAACACTCTGTGTGATGTGATGACATAAACCCTCAACAGTAGCAAAACATATATTTCTAGTTCATGTACGAACCATAAGGTAACTCATAGGGAATATGCAGATATCTCTGAATTGTGTCCAAATAGAAGATGTAGTCCAATAGTACACAAAGGAACAATATGTAAATAAAGAGTTAGGAAAACTTATCGGTTTGTTGGTGTGCAAGTCGTATAAACACATTGTCCTTAAAGTGATATTCGTCGGCTACTCTTGATGTGCAGAAGGCTTGTTTGACGATCACCTCCAAGAACATCAACATCTCTACCAAGACCTCATACAGGAAAATAGAGTACATCTTCTATTTGGACACAATATGAACGACTTAGAGTTGCAGGAAAGCTAATATGAATAGCTCAGAGCTCTTAGACCAAATCTAAAACTCAATGAAACCAAAAACCATAATAGTTAAGGTTCCATTCTTAAAGAGTAGGGCACCCAGCAAATGGCATCTTATCAAGTTAGGATGCCCATATTAAGTAATATAATTAATGTTAATTATTATTAATTAATATTGACTTGGTGTTAAATCCATTTACATTAAGATCCCTAATGTGTATGGATTCTTAGCCGTTATGCATTAGTGTATACTATATATAACTTTAAAGCTTTTAAAGAAAGTTAATAAATTATATTAATTAATTAATTATAAATAATATATATGCACGTGTACACCAAACCCCTTCATGCCTCGACCCGGTTTGGTTCGTTTCGCACGCGTGATGCATACAATCAACCCCTTTTCTACAAAACCCCATTTCCCCTTAAGTTCCTCTCTTTACTTATAAGTTGGAGTTGGAAGTTCTCCACCTCCAATGTGGGACTAAATTTTTAAGTGAAAAATGCCTTTGAGTGGGTTTGGTTTAGGTTTAGGAGGGAATTACCAAAAAGTCAAATATATTGCCTTAATTCAAATTTCCCTCCAATTGTTTTATAAAACATCTTTGGGCTCAAGTTAAAGTAGTGGGTCTACTCATCCCATATAACTAAGTAGCCCATAAAGATTCTATTTTGAATCTTTAAATATAAAACAAATACAACATGTGATATATTGTCTTGGCATGATGGGATTCAATGAGACCCATCACATGTGTTTTCCAGATTGAAAAGTTTATTTGTGTCAATTGAATTGACACAAATTTTCTATATTGAGTGAAGAGGAGTAAGGATATTTCTGAGTGTGATTGGAAGACGTGGAAGCCATTGGAGTTGGGTTGTGCTGTAACGATTATAACTTTAGCTTTGATACAATAAGAGGTTTTAACCATGGTTATTAAAGCCCACTCAATTGAAGTGAATATTCATATATTTCATCCACTATTTATATAAAAAAGATTATAACAATCATGGATAAGTTTCCTTACATAATTTGGAAATTACCCAAAAGAATATACAATTACAACAAAATAGAAAACATGGAGGATTTGAAAGGATTGGATATTGTAGGGATTTATGGTCCAGAAAATTCTATTCTCATTGGCCTTTCCATACTCTGCCTTTCCATATTCTATTTTTCCATATGCATCCATTTCATACCTTGGCTTTCCATAATTCTAGTGTGAAAGCTCTCATGGTTTGAGCTTGTAAATGTCGACAACAAGGATAACATGGTCCAGGTCTTGTCTCTTTCCTACTAGATTGTAATGTAGTTAGAAGGAAACTAGTTGTTCCTCTATTGGCTAAAAACAAAAACCTGGTGGGAGATCCTCCATTGCAACTTTCTTCGTATTTGTGTCTGACATTAGATATAAGGAGATGTAAGTGAATGGAAGGGGAAGGTTACAGAAGAGCAAAAAGAGGATTTGAGAAGTGAATGGAGAAAAGTGGGATGTTAGGATTGCTTGGAAACTTCTTCACGTTGTAGCGGAAAATCAAAGACAATGTTTCATCTTGTTTGTCCAAAATAATCCTGAACAAACACCTTTGAATCAGTCAATTGTAAAGGAAATGTGAATAAAAAAAATGAAATGAAAAAACAAGATGCAATCACACACAAGAAACAATGATTTAAGTAGTTTAGCAAGATTGCCTACTTCTTCCAGTTCCACTTTGTTCAAAAGAAATATGAGTAATTGGTCTACAAAAGTCGCCTCTTACTCTTTTCAAAAAATTCTATGCAAATTAGGTTTAAAACTCTTTTGTACAAGCAAAATAGAAATAAAATCTGAAGGATATCCCAACTTGTTTACACATCATTTCTTTCTTTCTTTCTTTCTTTCTTTCTTTCTTTTTTCTTTTTTTCATTACTATGTTGGTAAAGTCTATGGGTGTCGTATCGTAGACCTAGGTTCAAAATCCATCTTCACCTACTAATAAATTAACCATTAACATTTACCTATGCAAGCAAGCATTGCAACCATTTGAATTGATGATTATCTATGGAGTCATGTAAAAGGGTGTCTATAATATTCATTAGCTTAGCATCTATAGTCATGGAAATTTTAGAGAAACTACACGTGGTAAAGAAAAGTTCCCTATAATCTGTAAAGCAATTTGTAAAATTAATCCTAGTCATAGTGATTGCATCCTTTCTATTCCAAGAGTAAAGATTTTAGGGTTCAAAGAAGAGTAAAGATTTTAGGATTCTAAGAAGATGAAAGTTTCCATGGTTTATGCTAAGATTGAAAAACTTTAATTGTTAATATTTGCATTGTATTTATAGCATCCGATGGTTAGAGGGATGTTATGCCAAAAGCCCTAGGATTGATGGAAATGTATCAAGCAAGGTCCTTAAACCACTGGGCTCACACTCTACAATTGATGTTTGCTACTGCCAACTCTGTGGCCCCACTAAACCTGGCCTTTTGTCTACAGGTAGCTTTTTCTACCTTGTCGTGGCTTCTACTCTTGTCCAGGTGGGTCATCCCTTACATGACAAAGAATTAATTATTATGAACCTAACCAATGAGCCAAAAGCCATAGGACCAATAGAAATGCGCTAAGCTAGACCATAACCACCAGATTGTAACAAAGGACTACAATAATTCTACAATTTTTGGGTTAAATAGAATCCTTGTATCTGAATCAACCTTTATTTTTGGACTTGGTTTTCCTTGTATATCATTAGAATTTAAGGATTGTAGTGATGCCTTGCCACAAAGAGTACCAACTAGCTTACCTAAATGAGGAAGGAAAGGAAGAAATGTTATGTGATGAAAGTGTCTGTAGTGTTATGGTGAATGATAAATTGACATGTGTTGTTTTTGGGCTCAAAAACATCCAAAAAAGTGTTTAGGTGAAAAGTTGGTGTTCAAACAGAGACCAAATTCAAAAACCCATAATGTATCAATCAATAGCACGCTTTTAGAGGTCTGTGTCAACACAAACAATCATTCTCCAAAAGGAAAAGGAAAGAAGGAACTTTTTTTCTTGGTACGGCTACATGGGCCTACATCATGTTGACACCTTCACAAAGCAGAACTAGACTGAGCCCTCACCCCCTTCCTTCTAGGGATTTGACCCTGGGTCTTCCCTAAGGAAATCATACATTGCAGCCACTTGATGAAATCATTTCATTTCAAATTCCCAAGACATTTAACGCCATAATGTGGTTGAAAATGAACTCATTTAGATTCATATTACTTTGTTAATGGATTGATTTTCATTCATCATAAAAATAAGAATGATAACATAAATCATTTCATTCATCATAAACCCAAGATGACTTCATTTCTAATTTTAGTTATCAAATCAAAATAAATCTGAATGAGTTCATTTTGAACCATCACTTATTATGGATACAAATGCCTAGAGAATTTTAAATGAATTGATTTCATTACAGGTGACTACCAAACACGTCCTAAATAATTAACCTCCCAATTGTTGATATAATCTCTTTTAGGTTCTGGGTTAGTTTCCTTTTCATAGAAAAACGTGTTCATAGAAATATTGATTGTTGGGAATTTTTTTAGTTTAGAGGATCGATTGGGCACATGCTTGATTAATCAGAGTGGCTAGGCCCAATTAATTAGGCATATGCTGATCAATCGAGGTGCCTAGGCTTGATCAATCAGGCATATACTAAATCGATCAGGACGATTTTTTAGGCGAAAACCTGCAACTTAAACGTTGCGGTTCTTGGGGCTTCATTCATGGGAAAGTGTGCAGACTCGATCAAGGTGTCTACAAACATTCATACCCATTTGTTCACTAAGAAATTGTGCTAATGACGTCTACAAACACATCTAAAAGTGTATCTATAATTTCTATAAAAGAAGGGCATTTCCAAACGTGAAGATAGACTTGAGAACTTTTAACCTCTCTTTCATCTTTCAAACCTTTTTTATTTTGAGAAAACCAAAGGATTTCTTCTTGTATTAATTTCTAGAAGATTAACTTCAAGTGTTCAAGGGTTGATTTTACAGTTCTACAAACCGTCGACCAACAACACAACTTCGGTTGGGGTTGTCATATCCTAAAAATGAATTGCTATAACTCGCTGTAGTCTATGTATCTTTCTTTAAGAATAGAGTAGAGGGAGAATATCGTCTTAAGGAAAACGTGATCCGTGACTTGGGCATTGTCATCTCTTCCTTGTCATATCATTTTTCTAACAATCTTAAGATGATATTCCATTATAGAAAAAATGATGACAATGGCTTCCAAATCTGAGTCTTTGAATCACATGGCAAGAAAACAATATTTGAAAGGAAACTGCAAATGGTAAATTGGAAGAATAATTGATGATGATTCTGAAAAGTTGGAATGGTTTAGATGCATCAAATATCTAAATTGATAAGTTCTTCTAACTCTTGTTTAACATTATTTTGATGTTCGAGTATGGGTTATCAATGTTTAAATTTTATAATTTGATAAGATTAGTAAACATGGTATATATGGAATCATGCATATTTAGATGGTGAATTTGATAGTAATAAATTCACGATTATTTCTATGTTTTCATGTCATTTATTATACGTGATGAAGATAAATGATAAGTTTATGATTGTTTTTTTATTATTTAACCCTGTGATACATTTATTACTTGGTAAGTTGGTGCAAAATGATTCACCTATGCAAATTGATGAAACAAATATTCAAGCAATTGTTTTTCTCATTAGTGATTGAATTCAGCTCATGCAATTTGGTTTGTAATAATTATTGGGTATTAGTTTTATGATTGAGATTTATAATACTAACAATGTTAAGGAAAATTAAATACACAATTTTTTTGTCATATAAATTAATGACTGAAATTGTGGGGGTTGTCTATATTAAATTGTTGGATAACAAGGAAAGGAAAACATGATTTATTGTTTATGATAAGTTTATAATGTTGTACTAGATCAAACATATTTTTTGCCTTTTTTAAGTGAGTTCATTTATAAACCTAGTCATTATCATTGGATTTGTTATTGCCAAGTATATACTTAAAAAAAACTATGTATTAATCTAGTATTATGAAATGATAAATTAATGCTTGTAAGAATTTCAAATGAGAGAATTCAAACTCCACAAAGGTATAAATATACAAATTTGGGGGGATTATAGTTCTTGAAAGTCTAGGAAAATGACATGTATAATTCACTATAAAATGGAGTCTGAGTCGGTGGCACTTGCAACCAATATGCAAAGAAAAAAAGTGGTTGATAAATTTACTTTGAAATTTCCATCTTGGCTTAAATCAATGTCACTAGAATCTTTGCATAGTAAAAGTTCGTCTAAACTGTCACAAGTTTACATGTAAAATGTATATTGATAAGTCAATAAACATTGTATTAATGTACTTGCCTATGCTGTATCCAATTTATAACAATATATTGTTCCAAAGATATTGAAATGTGAAAAGCTTTGTTATGGATAACAAAATAAGTGGTAACAAAATTAGTGTGGTGAAACAAATTAAAAAATGGTATAGAAAACTTCTATTTATTATGATAAAGTTTTATTGAAGAGGCATGGTTAAATTAATTTTTATGCCCAAGTTACATTGACAATCCTTTATCCTTTTATTATGTTTTTGGTAGCATGTTACTATTTCTTGCTTACATATAAATTGTATACCTAAAGTGTTGGAGTATTTTCTTAAAACAAGATTATCACATATGCCATATACAAGACCATGCATAATTTTATGTAGTTAGGGTCTTAAATCAATTATAATTATCTCTTTGGAATGTAGTTTCTATTGTATTTGGATCCTTTATAGAAAAGTATAAATTTTCTATTTTACACTTGAAGATATTTTGATACTAATTGGATTCTTGACTTTTATAGAGAATGGATGTATATCCTTTGTGAAACTCCAAGAAACTGATTAGCATAAAACATTTGCATTGGAATAGGAGTTATAACATGAGTGGTTGCTGGTATCATGGCTTGAGAATTCATTATATTAAACTTTATGTATGCAATATATTTGCATTGTTAAAGTGAAGTTCTACTTTCATGAAAGTATAGTGGTACGTATAATGGTGTAATGAAAATTTAGACATATTGATCTAAGGAACTCATAAATTGAAAATGTTTTGATTGAAAGGAAATAAATCCCTTTAAAGGGGTTTTGCAAAGAAATATCTGGAGGTTATTTAAAGGATGAAAAAATCTATAAATTAAGATGACTATGGTGGGAACCCAACTTGTATTCAAGTTCAATGGGAAAAATAAGTCATTAAAGTCAACTATATGTACTAAACCAGAGAGATAATAATATCTCTAATCCATTCATAGTTAATGCATGTCTACATAGATAAAGTAGGGCGAGTCTATCTATTTAGAGAAGTGTAAGTCATGTAGATACATTTCAAGTAGACTTAACTATGTAAGTGTGGAAGTGAGGTCACTTCCTATGAAATTCAGGTCTTGGTCTACTGGAGCATTTACTAAATAGGATAATAACACAAGACCGTAAATGTATCGGCTATGCTTGAACACTAATAATGTGAATTATGTGTTCAATATGTCTAGTTTAGTCGAAATGAGGTCCTTAGTTTAAAACTATGGTTACTAAGCACCTTGACAAACTTTGATGTATTTGGACTAAGTGAAGATTCAAGTCTGTGTACATGTTCATCTATGTACAATTTGTTGTCTACCCAAAATTGTATACAAGTTCTTTTATTATATAATTTTTTTTCTAAACTTTTAAAATGGTAGGGGATTGTTGAAAATTTTTTAGTTTAGAAAACCAATCAGGTATTTGTCCGATTGATCGAAAGGGCAAGGCCTGATATAGGCCCGATCGATCGGGTATATGCTCGATCTATCAGGACAATTTTTTAAGAGAAAACCACAACTTAAATGTTACGGTTCTTGTAGCTTCATTCATGGAAAAGTATGCAGACATGACCAAGGTGCCTACAGACATTCATACTTGGTTGTTCAATAAGAAATGGTGCCAATGATGTCTATAGACACATTTAAAAGTGTCTCTACAATTTCTATAAAAGAAGAGCATTCCAAAACGTGAAGATAGACTTGAAAACTTTTAACTTCTCTCGTTTTCATCTTTCAAACCTTTGTATTTTGAGAAAATCCACAAATTTCTTATTGTATGCATTTTTGGAAGATTAACTTAAAGTATTCAATGGTTAATCTTATGGTACTGCAAATCGCTGAACAATAACACAACTTTAATTGGACCTAATTTATCTTAGAGACAAATTTTCTGTGACTTGTTATAGTCTTTATATATATAGTTTTTAAGAACAGAACGAATGACAAGAAAATGTAATCCATTACTCGGACATTGTCATCTCTTCCTTATCGTATTATTTCTGTAACATTCTCTTATTTAATTAAAGCATGAATCATGATCATATGGGCCAAATAAAAAATTCACACAGTTGGCAAGTTTTGCAACTCCTTGAGGTAACTGGCATATGCTAATTAGACATTCTCGAATCTCGAGTCTTGAGTTCATAAGCTTTCTGACAACTTTATTTTTTTCCCACAAACTTTTACTGAAAGAGTGAAGTCATCATCAATCATAAGGTCTCCCATGAAATCTTATAAAGTGATTTCAAACCGAGCCGGTGTAGGGGTCATCTTGAACCGTGTTCGCTTTAAACATTGGTCCACGCTGCTGTCGGTCCATGACCCGAATCAAGGGAGCTAACACCGAGAGAGGTCCACAAGAATTACGCGTTATACGTGGAAAAAAAATACTAATAATAAACAAAAGCCACGAGGGTTTACCAGAAATTCTGTGATAAAAACTTAAGACTTTTATTTTATTGGCCTCTCTTACTGATAAAGTTTGTTATTCATTAAAAAAAATAATAATAATTAAAATAGAAGGACTTGACTTCCTTGACTGACCAATGCAAGTTCTATTTCTTTATTTTGTTTGAACGTGAAAAGATACATAACATCATCCGTACGTTCAACCTTTGCGTGTAAGTCTTAGGGTCCACTTCATTGGATTGTAAATTCTTAAAAGAAAAAGGATCTGCTACAATCAAGTTGTCTGTCCCCGTGTGTCCCCACAAGCCAAAGGTGAGGTTTATAAGACTTTCTTTAGAAAAAAAAAATGGGGTTTATAGGATTTTTTTTTTAGATGAGAGGGGTTTATAGGATTAGAACCATGAAATGGTGTTTAAATTAACAGTCACTTCCTATTTTAAGAGATGCACTAAATACACAAAACCATCACCATTGTTTGTGGGAATGTAGAGGGATTTTGATCTGTGGATGATCCTCTCCCCACCGAAGTCATTTTATTTTGGCTTTGCAAAGCATATGGATTTAAAAAACTTTACCATTGTTTGTGGGAATGTAGAGGGATTTTTGTGATTTTTTTTAACACCGTTGTAAAGGGTAAGCTTTTCTTTATCAAGAAAAAAAAGTGAACTTTGGGTTCAAATTCCAAGAAAATTAAAACGAAATAATTTTGTATAACTTGTTTCCCAACGCAGTCATATTACTGGTCTTTTAATCCTCTTCTACCTCGTCTAACTGGAAACTACAAAGAAAAGTAGAAATAATATATTTTATATAAAGCGTTAGAACAGTTCTTGGATGTTCTACTTTATTCTGAACACCATTGTGCTGAACATTAATGATGGTGTTGGGAAATTCGGCTTAATTGTGATATTGTGATCATGAATCTCTACCGAGGTGAGAGAAATTCACGCATGCCCAAACATTGTCGTACTTGTCATATCGATGCCTTTTCTTTTCTTTTTTGAGAAATTGTCCTATAATTGTTTTAGTTCACACTAAAAATGCCCAGTATAAACATGGGTGAGGGACCAACGAAGGTTATTAAAATAAAAAAAAGAAAAGAAAATGATTATGAAAAACATTGGGTCTTTTCTAAATTAAATAAAAACTAAGCACATCTCTATCTTCTATTTGGTCTTTTAAAATTATATTTTTTCTTGTCCCCTTTCTTTCTCTTTTTTTCGTTTTTAACATTCATCCATGTTTTAATTAATAGGATTTTAAAAGAGTAAATAGAGTTTGAAACAGGAGATGTGGTAGTGTTTAAGAAAGAGATGTAGGTGAGAAAAATATGGATGGAAGAGATGTGGGTGTGAAATTTAGGAGGGATGTAATTAAGAAAAAATAGGAATAAGAGAAGAGCAACTGTTATAGAATCCAGCTAAGAGAGAAAAATAAGAAGGAAGAAAGACACATGGCAATTTTTTAAAAGAGTTAGGAGGGAAAATCCACATAGGCAACTGATATAGAACAGACAATACAAAATTTCCTTGAATAAAAGGACCGACAGAAGTCAACCAACAAGAACAAAAAGTACTAGTAGAAATCATGGGCCCTCGTGATGGAATCACATGAAATTTGATAGGTTAAAGGGAATCATCGCAAGGATTAAAACTCATCATTTTGCCATGAGCATTGTTATTTTTCGCACAAATTCTTTTGTTAAAGCTTTCAAATAAGCGTTTTTGCTATATATATTAATTTTTCTTTTCACTATAACTTTTAATTTAAAAATCAAAAATAATATATCGTTTGTCTAAGATGTCTCTTAGAGATAATAGGATATGATTTTGTCATTATCTTAAATTTACTATTTTTGGTAAAAAAATTTAAATTAGCCTAATTCTGTGCTTAACACGAATTAGGGTTTTGTTCCCCATTTAAGAACATTGTAGCTCTCAGGGTAATTCAATTTTTGATTTATAATATTGCAGAAAGAGTTTTCTCTTCTTAGTAGATTCTAAGGTTTTCTCACAAAATAAGAATAACGTGTTCTTCTCCTTGCCATTCAGTTATGTCTACAACCCTTTCTTATATATATGTGTGTGTGTGTGTGTGTTATTTTTGTGCTTTGAGAAACCAACTCTTTCATCTCAAATTATCATATTTTTCTTTAATTACTTCTGTCTCTCAAAACTAAAATCCCAATTGTCATGGAGAAGATTGTGAGAGTGATATAAAAGAAAGGGTTAGACATAACATGGATAAGAATTTATGGAGAGAGAGAGATGTGTGTGTGTGATTGGAATAAGCATTTGTTTGCATTGAACATGTGTGTACCGATTAATTTACTTGATATTTGGCTTGGCATGACAAGGCAATGATTGGATAAGGTAACTAATAAACGGGTTGAATTCGAATTAATGGCAACATGAAATGAAACAAGATTGCTTACGTCCATAGGTGAAGGCAATCAAGAAGCTTCTATTATAATAAAGAGATTACAAGTTACAAGAGTTCACCACACAATCCTAAGAATAGGATTATATATATCGGCTTCAAAACCTAATCCCAATCACATATTAAAATCTCTCCCCCCCCCCCTCCCAAAGAAAAAAAAACTAAACAGTTCAGGTCAATAGACCTTGAATCCGATCAAAAAACAGATTTTTTGGGTTGCACGCCTAGTTGAATTCAAGACACCATCACAACAAAAGCTTTACTATCGCTTTCATAAGTTGTTGAATATTCTTAGGGTGGCCATTAACTCGATAGACTACTAAGAACGAGAAATAGTATGAACTAGCAAGATCCTGGTTGATTTAGACCTAGGACGAGGTAATAAAGATTTGTGTAAATGCTATCTTGACTCCTAAGATTGAAAATATGAATGATCTTTCTAGTAATTGATGACGATATTTGGAGTTGTAAAGGTCATTACAGTGTAGTCCCGTAATTACTGAAAATCTGCTACAGTTTGAAATCCTCACAGGTGGAACGGTTGAATCACAGCCACAAAAGCAGATATGATTTGACACACTCCATATTTGAATCTCAAAACTTCAATCAAATCACAGCCACAAAAACTCAGCTGCTTGAACTGTAAAACAATTTTGAATTATAGACAATCTGCCATCACGGAGGGTAAACTGCAACAGGCCTAACCTTTGATGCGAAACAAACCCAACCTTTGGCTTTTTTGCGAAAAGTGACTGTTCACCATATTCGTAGATTTTGCACATACAAGACTTTTATTTATTTATGTTTTGGTGTGAAAGGCGCATACAAATTCACACCAAAACATTGAATGATACAAAATTAGAAATCATGGTTGACTCTTTTACTAGGTCAAAGTAAACATGATGAACTGCTATGCAAATCCCTCTTCAAGGTTTCAGCATAGATTTGTCAGTCAAATGAACTGCTGGGTCCGGCCTTCATTTTCACTTACACCCAATTTAGGTGTTCCCATTCCAAGAAAGGGTGAAGATCGTCCCAATTGTTACTTCCTTCATTATCAGGGGGATCAGCAGGGTCGCCGGACGATGAACTCTCCGGTGAACTGGTTTTCTCCACCATCGGAGGGCTTTGATGAGATGTTGTGGCCCTATTTTGTGCCTCGTTTGTTGTGGCTCCTGAAGGGCGTCGATCAAATGCTCGCAAGCATCCAGTTTTCACGTACACTCGACACAGACTGAATTCGTGACGCAACTGCAAAGATAGAACTCAATTTTAATCAATCTTATCAGATAAAAGGGTGGGTGATATAAGAAATTTTATGGATGCAACCTAAGGCCTAAATCATGGGGGGATACAATATGAGACTAGGAATACTCCTAAACCAGAATTCAAGACAAGAGAAGTTGAAAAATGTCTTCTTAATGAGAACTCCAAACTTTAATTTATATTAGGCACAAAAGATCACAACAAACAATCACATATATATATTTTTTGATAACTGAGGTACCAGGCCTCTTAGAGCACCTGACTGTGTCCTCGGGGCATGTGGACTCCCTGCCTCTCCCATGTACAGGATATATCGGGTGGGCAAGTGGTTCAAAGGGGATGTGCTTCGAACTAAGGACCTCCGTTTTCTGAGGCGTGATCCTGACCAACTGTGCTACTCCTTAGGGTTACCAGATAATTGTTAACTTCTCTCAAATTCTTCCATATATGAAACTTTATGCATACACACAGATCTATAGGCTATAGCATAGCATAAGATGCTAATATCTAGCATGCCAACCCAAAGATCATAGAAATGTATATAACATATTTTTTTTCTTAAATAAACCAATTACCCGTCTCTCATAAGTCCCTAAGGTTATAGGAGAGGTTAGAGTTAATATACTTTATATATATTTTTTAATACTCTCCTTCTCATGAGGAATACTCCTGGATATGGCCTCCTAAAACCCTAAAGTTTCAGGAGAGGTTAGAGTTAATGTATTTAAAATATATTTTAACACCCTCAGGCGGAATACTCCTGGATATGACTTGCACACTCCGGCACTCCAAGGGGAAAATAGGTGCGAGTCTCGAGGGAGTAATTGTGTCCACTGGGAATTTCAACTCCTGACCTAAAGATACCATCTGAAATATAGCTATTAACTGTCCCTCCTAAAACTCTTAAGTTATAGGAGAGGTTACAGTTAATATGTTTAATATTTTTGCTGGTTAAAAAGAACTCCAAATTAAAAGCCATTATTAGCATTTAGCTCTTACAATTGGAGTTGCACCAGTTGATGCGGTGGCTTCTCCTTGGATAGCTCTATACTCGTTCATCTTCCACTTGGTTTTTCTTCCAGTAGGAGCTTTCCCTTTGTAGAAAACCATGGTTTTCTTCATTCCAATAACCCGGTTCCCGGAAGAGTAAACATAGCCGGGAGAGCCCGTTGCTTTCCAATATCCGGAAGTTGTGGTTCGGTTCGGCCTCCCTCCACGTGCTTCTCTTTCTTGTCTGGGAGTGAAGAAGAACCATTGCTCGGGGTCTCCATGACACATCTCTCCTGCAATCTCTGAAATCAAATACAAAAAAACAATGAAAGATTAGTTTTTTATTACATTTCATGCTAGCTCTTGTAATAATTAAATGCTCTCCTTTCTCTTTCACTCAAATCTCAAACTTGTGGTGTAGCACATATATGATTCAATTTGTGAAGATAAAGTAAAAGACAAGAAACCTTAAAAAAATTATGGAAAAAATTAGAAAATCCCAACAATTAAAACATGTTGGACAACATTCAGAGACAGGCAACTACACAAAGAAGAGCTGATACTTTTTAGCTAGAAGATAAAATAATAAAACTTAATATTTCTTTTCTTTTTCTTTCTATTCATTTATTTGGTCTTTGGTGGGTAATTAAACAGGATTGAACTGGCAACCTTTATGGTCATCATCACGGAAAGAAAGACTGAAGGTGAAAGAAGAAGAATTTCTATGAGTGTAAACTCAAGCCCATGAAGAAGAAGAAGAAGAAGAAGAAGAAATCGGAGATGCTTTTGTGTTAAGAGCTTCAGTTCAAAACTCTAAAATGTTTTATATGTGTTGATCATTTAAAATACCCTTTTAATAAAGCAAAAGAGTTGAAAAAGAAGATAAGAGATAGAGGTAGAGATTCTAACGTGGGAGCTCCCATGGATCGAGCTCGTAGATGTCGACAACCGGGATAACACGATCAAGGACTTGTTTCTTTCCTTCTAGCTTGTTATGTAGATAGAAGGAAACCAGCTCCTCCTCTGTTGGGTAGAATCGAAAACCTGGTGGGAATTCCTCCATTTTCTCTCTCTCTATATATCTCTCTCTTTCTCTGTATCTGTTCCTCTAAATCTTTCTTCTTTTTTTTTTGGGTTCTGAGATTTTGGCGTTAAATTTAAATAGGTGTTTGAAATGATGAAGGGGAAGCTTACGCAGAAAGAACAAACGGAGGCGTTGCCGAGTGAAGGGAGAAGAAGGTTGGGAACGTCGGGATTGCGTGGAAACTGCCCCACGCGGTGAGAGAGGAAAACAATAGTTTTGTCTTGTTTCTCCTGCACACTCCGTCCTTTTGAATCAGTCAATCTCTCTCTGTTCCTCCGTTGCGCTGTATCGACCATCCAGGCTTCTTTCCCTGAACCATCACCAATCATGCCAAGCCCATTGGGCCATCCATCCGAAAGGTCCAATTGTTGGGGCTACTCTCCTGCACTGCTCACAGACCATATCTCAAACCTTCTTTCACTATCTTGACCATCCGACCGGGATCCATTGACAATTGTATGGGCAAGTGTCCATAATCAATTGGCACAAACGTGGTCATCCTTGACCGTTTAGTATCGTTTAGTATTAGACTGCTGCTTGATTTCGCCACGTCACGGATAATAACTCTTCAATGATCGAACGGTCAAGATTACAGAAATTGCCTTAATTTTGGGCTAGCTTATTTTTGGTAATTACAGAATTTGAACGGTCTAAATGATGATCATGTAAACTGCTGAAATTTCACAAGGTATAGGGACTAAGGCCTGGGTCCTCAGTCCGCAGAGCGTTTGCAAAACTCAGGCTCCTCGTAAGCAAGGTGTGGACACCCCGGCCAAACCTGCTAGGCGAAAAAACTAACACGGTCACAATTAGTATTAGGAAGAAAATGTTTTGTTTGTAGTGTTTAGCTGACACACGTTGTGTTGGAGTTCAAAAAAGTGTTTATTCATTAAAAAAATATACATTAAATTCTAAAACATACATCATGTGTCAATCAAGGGCAAACATTCTTAGGCCTGTGTCAACACAGACGATCATTTTTAGCACCCGGAGCCAAACACCAATTGAAAAGCAACGTTATTTCTGTCATAATTATCTGAAAAGAGCCGAAAAGATGTTCTGTTCAGGACACCATGGGACTTCACATGGGATAAAATGGGACACAATCCTAGACAGCAAATAATGGACAGAACATCTGCCTACTTATAAAAAAAAATATATATTTTGTCAAGGATCTTGGCCCCCTGTAGGGCTGCAAACAAATTGGATTGGGATCGGATATGAGTATATCTTTTTCTGTATTCTTTTGTAACGGATATTATAAAACTATACTATACCCTAACCGCTTAAATAATTTGGATTTTGGATATCCGGAAAAAATAAACAATTCCATTTATGTCATCACCATCGTCAATGTGTATTTCCCAACTCATGTTTATTCATTCCAAAATCTTCGATACCATATGACCTAGCAATGATATCGAACGGAACAAAACACCATATCTTTTCTTATATAGTGGGTGTGAACTTCTGTCACTATCGCATAGTTGTGATAGTACCTATAGGTGTTTCCATGGACCAAGATAGAACATATATAAAGTAAAAAGTTTATATATTTTTAAGGGTTTTAGTTATTAGGCTATTTAAGATTGTTGGATTGGTTTTAAATCTAACAATCTATTATCTATATTCTATATATTCTATATATTGTTATATTTTAACAGAACAAATATTTAATAGAACATATATATATATCCTATTCGTTTGTAACGGATATCTTTATAGATGGACTGCATAAACTTATTTCGGATCAAATGTGAACTGGAACATGGTTATTTTTCTGATAACTTGCAGCCACATGAGGGTGCTAGCCTATGCATATTTTGCATGAGGCCACACCCCATGTGAGGGGCGAACAGTACATCCTTAGACATACCATCCTTTTGGTATAATTATTACAAAGTAGATGCTCTGTCCAGGACAGCATTCCAATGACTTCATAGGCAGGGATTTAATGAAATTATAAATTCCCATTCATTTATTCCAAATGAAGTGACTTACTCCCTTATTATTAAAACTGAAATAATGTTTTATTTATGATGCATCTTTTGCCCCTTCTCGGGGTGTGGGTTCATGCACAAACAATGCATCTGGATAAAACATCATTCATCTTATTAAAAGGAGAGCAAATGTCCTATCTAGGATGATGTTTAGGAAGGTCTCATATGAAATAAAATGGGTGGGTATTTGAAATTTCATCTAAATGCCACCCGTTGTATTTCATATGGCATCTCCCGGTGTATTAGACAAAACATTTATTTCCATTAAAAAGAAAGCAAATGTTTTGTCCTGTATTTGGTGTGCATGACATTAGTAGGTGATGTCTTATGGAATAAAATGGGTGGAAATTTGAAATTTCATTTAATCCATATCCATTTTATTCCATGTCAAGTCCCTTGGTGTCCCAACTAGAGCATTATGTTCGCCCCTTCATAGGTGAGTGTGGGCCCCACTCAAAAAGTGCATGGGACTCACACCACCTTGTGAGGGGGCAAAGCTACATCCGGGACAGAACATCCTTTCTCATTGTTAATAAGAGGATGGCCTAATTGGATCGGCTTGTGTGTTTGTGTGCAAAATCTATGCACAATGCATGTGCAGAGATTTGGGAGTACTTGCATCAGCATCAAAAAGTGATTTATACTTTTTGGGACATGTGTTTATCACATACAAACACTCCCAAATCTCTACACACACATTATGCATAAATTTTGTGTGCACAAAAGCCAAGGGGCCTAACTTTAGTTCACATCATCCTAAAGGATAGTACCGCTCTAAGTCTCTGCTCAGGATGTAACACGAAGTTTGGTATAGGGTGCTGTAATAAATACATTGGTACTTATCCATTGTGTATTGACTCGTGTATTGACTCAAACAACCTCATCAAGCCACATGTTACACATTGATTGATAATGGAGTGATATCTATCTATTCAGACCGGAGATGATGTAAAATCAGCCTGACCACGGGATAAGGAATTGGAATCATGATCATGTAGTCGCCTTTGTAAATACACCCACTTTACAACGAACATTATCGGGTTACTTTAGGATGTAATGTCATTTTATGAGTATTATTATCAAAATTGTTTATAACAGCATGGCCTAACTATAGGATTAAAGGATTGAGACCATGATTATGCAGTTGCCTTTGAAAATTAACTACACCGTCATCCTTTGGGGATGTTTTTCACTTTTGGTGGGGGGGGGGAGGGGGGAATTTTTAACTTTTTGGTACTAATGTGTTAGCCCTGATGTTCTTCCAACTTTAGCGACTCTCTAAGCTGTCCGACCAAATCCTTTACAATGGCCATTTTGTGAGTATTATTATCAAAATTGTTAATAACAGCATTGTGTAACCACTGGGTTAGGGGATTGGGACCATGATTATGCATCATTGCCTATGAAAATTAACAGCACTACCATCCATTGTACAATGGTCATTATATTATCTGGTTAATTTAGGATGTTATGTATTTTATTACAATTTTAATAATATTCAATTACTTTTTATTCGTTTTTTTTTTTTAAAAAAAATTGTTAGATTAAACATATCATATATCGTCATGTAAGACTTAAAGAGGTAAAATTAGAAGAGGAACCCACGGTTGCACGGCCATTATAAGCATTTTAATGCTGAATACGAATACCGTTAATTAAGTTGACAAGCATTTTTTTCCTTGAGCAATAGATAATTCGATGGGGTCATGGGGACTAAGCATATACTCCCCTCCTCCTCATTATTATGACATCGCAACAAAATATTGGAATTGAACAAAGTACTTCAATATTTGAATTGAACAAAATAGATAAGAATTCTCGTCTCAAAGATAGTATTTTCTTTGGCTAATTAGCCATATATATGTCTGATTCCCTATTATCATAATTATTGACGGGACCAAATTATTGACAAGGCCAAATTTGGTAAGACAACTTAGAGAGTGGCTAAAGTTGGAATGACATCAGAGCTGACACATCAATGCAGAAAAAGCGAAATACTTTATTTAGGAGATGTTTTTCACTTTTTGGCACTGATGTATCAGCCCTAATGTCATTCCAACTTTAGTCACTCTCTAAGTTGCCTTACCAGGGCATTATTTACACATCATTCATGTTTTTACACTAAAACTACGAACAAGAAAAAGCTAATTGCACTCGGTAAATCAGCACAAAAAATCTGATTTACCCAGTGAATGGGAAAGGCAAAGAGTTCACCTGCCCTGAGGACTTAACTAGGTCTTCTAAGAGGTCTGGATACCTCGATATAATAAAAAATGCATTAATGAAAAAATATGGAGTAAGGGAATTGGGACAGGAGTCTTTAGTGTAGCTGGTCTGGTGCGGCATCGACTGCAGTGCAACACGTACCACCAAAAAGTGAAATCACCCAACCAAGTTTTATTTTTTGGGTACACGTCACACTGCAATTGTCAACAGGATGATGCTGGACCTTAAGCTGCAATAGAGGATCCGAACTCGAGAAAACGGTGTTGGTAACAAGATGGGCTTAGCTTCCAATAAGAGAAAGTGACTGTGGTCTAGGACATTAAGCTTCAAAGCAATTTGTGACACTAAGAGTCATTGCGTATTGTCAAGAAAAAAATAGGTATGTCATTGTGTTTTCGATCCGTCCTCTTTCTTGAGAGAGTCATGTCGCAGTCACCCATGCGGGGGCATTGACATGTAGGTCTCTCAAATGAGACCCAACACACAATAGAAAATATATCAGAAAAAATATTAAAATGTAGAAATTGATATATGTTTAATTTTAAGCGTGGGTCACGACTTATAAGAAATTTGATTTGTAAGCTAAGAAATTTAATGGGAGACCTCTATTACAGAGAGTTGATATTGCAACCACCAGGGTATTGGATGTTTAGAGTAAATCTCCAGTAACCAACATTAGTGTGACCATTATTAAAAAAGACATCATGTATTAGATTGTGGTGCATATTACACATTGGTTACACCCATTTTGGTCACAAAAGATAATTTATAAGGGCAGCAAATCTTATGTAACCAATGTGTAATGACTCGGAATAACATTATGAATACTCTAAATAATAGGGGGAAAAAGCTTTCTAAGTGGTTCATCTACATCTCTTTACTAGAGACCTTAATGCAGCATGCATATGGACTAGTGGGTGTGTGCATAAGAAGTCAGATGTAAAATTACTAAACATAATGATAAAGAATAAGCAAGATTCCTTTTTACACATCCACACATGAATTTAGGCAAAGATTTAGTTTAACTCAATAAGCATGATAGGAATTAAAAACCTATAAAACAATAATCAAAGTAAGACCAAGTGATAAACAGGAGCACAATTGAATTAAAATATTCTTCCTAAGTATGGTTGTTGCCCAAAAAAAATCAGAACAACATAATGTGAAGGAAAAACCAAAGCACACAAGTAAAAGTCCATTAAAACATCATAAGGGAATCAAGAAGTTTACCAGTAATTCATTACACATGGACTAGGGAGGTTTAGGAGGGATCTAGCTTCAGATTTCTAAGGATTTTGTATGTTTATTGCAGTTTATCAGTCCTTAAGCTAAACCATCAAAACCACAAACACCCCTTACTCATAGGATTCAAAAGGTAACTTTGTAGGTTCAAGGAAATACCTGTCATAGGCTGTTGCCAACCTATATATTCTCTCTAGAGGTTGATGTATGCTCAATCCATGCTCAAATCTGATCTTACACAAGAGTTGGAGTGGCCGATAAGTAGGTTTGCTTCAAAATCTAATGTTGTCATTCATAAACTTGAAGAGCTTCACATCTTGATATAGGGAAAAACTTTATGCAATTGATTGGATGCTTTGATGTGGTCTTGGGGGTAGAAAGAATCCCCCAAAATCCCACAACTAGGTTCCTAGTATATAGGAGTTGGGAAGAGTTTTCATAGAACCTCCAAATATGGAACTTTCACGCCTGTTTGGGAATCAGGTTGTCATAAGTCCAGCAGGTGGGACCCTTTTAGATGGGTCCCACCACAACTAAGATCGCCCAAGGGTCTTCTAGGGCCCCCACCAAGTCTCTTGGCAAGCAGATTCCTAGGGAGGGAGCATTATCATCTCTCGTGAAGTCACTCTAGAAACAGAATTTCACACTTGGGAAAAGTATCTTTGCAAGAAAATTCTCTAAACAGATTTCTAGAATGGAAAACTACTTGGAATAAGATCATGCATGAGTGAAGACCTTCAAAGAAAAATTAAATCAATCAAAACTCTTAATCAGTGATGTTGGTGACCATTTTCATTGAACCTGGTTAACCCACATTTTCACACCTGAGATTGAAACCAGCACATATAGATACTTTACAATCTTCAATTTTGGGTTGATTTCCACCACAAGTGTGATCGTGCAGCTCTTGAAGACTTCCTAGAATTGATGGTTCATCAAAACTTTAGATATGTGATTATAGTGAGTGTGGGTCTCGATTTTTGCACGACAGGTAAATCCTTTTTGAAAAGAGACTTAATTATCACAGAAAAATCCCACAATGTTTTGGAGTTGTCACCAGTCTTTTTAATGATGTGATTGAACATCAATTTTGAAAACAAAACAAGTTTAAGTTTTAAAAAGGGTTTGAAATGTCTAACTCCACACTTAAACTGGTTGAATTCCAAAGATTCTAAGGCAAGTTATTTGTTTATAAGTTGGGGAAGGTGTTAGGCACCCCATCTTATCCGCTTTCATGGCTACCTACTTTAAATCCGTTATAGTCTAATGGTCAAATTAATCTAATCATCCCACCTATTATTTTCTATGACATTTTATTGAGATTAAACAGAAAATCTATATGTCATTTCTACCAAAATTTCGACAGTATAACGACTGTAATATGGACCCCCTAAGGATGAATAGTGATCCCCATGTCACTTTCTTTAACAACCTGATAGTCTATAGATCAACAAAAAACACTCTAAATATGTCATACATCCATCACAACATCACTGTGCACCCGACAGCTCCGTATCCATCGTAACCATTCACATTTACACAATTTAAGTAAAATGAACTGTGTTGTCTAAAAAATACACATAACTCACTAAAGTCCAAAATAATATGTACAAAACTTCTAATCAAATACACTAAGCTACTATATACAAGTTGAAGTTCCAAAGTATGACATTTACTTGCTAAGCCACAGTTGTATTGTCACCCCATAACCAAAACCTTCAGATGTCTCCTACACATAACATGTTTACAAGTAATCAAATCTTTTATTAAAGAAATGAAAACAAGTAAAGAAAATCAAGTTGAGAATCATACCTTTTTGTTGCTTTTCCATTAAGCCAAATAAATCATGAAAGACTAGCAACAAGTATTGTCATTCATTTATGTATGAGAGCAAAAAAAGGTAAGGATTTCACCATAAACTATGAAAAGGAATATAGGTTGCCAAAATCTTAAAAGATTAAAATTTATGTAGATTGGAAAAAAATAGGACTCTTGATAATATATAAGGTGTTGTTATACTAAAAGAAGTCTACATTGAAATGGTTATTTCTTACCTAACTTAATAATGGGATACTAACCAAATTACAATTTATAACAAAGTAAACTTCATAGACCTGTTCCATTAGATAAGGTTTAGATAAGAGCAAAGTGAAAGTCTAATTTCAAAAACCAAAAGAGAATCTCCTCAACATTTCTCTGTTTAATTGAAAAGTCCCAAATAAAGATTTTTGATTTTTTTTTACTAGCAAAGAACAGAAGTATGCTGATATTAATCATAATCGAACTATAGATCCATAGTCCAAAAACTAAAGGGGGAATCCTGTGAAAATGGATGACCCTACTAAAACACGCCACAACATAAAAGACACAAAAAGGCATAACAATCACAAGTTGAGCCAGATTTTATAAACATTATACAAGCTAAACTAAAACTGAATTAATAAACTAAACGAGGGAAAAAGAAAAAGAATAATCAAAAGGAGATTAAATATACACTTTGAGTACTTATGAAAATCAAATGGAGAAGATACCTAGCCTACACTTTGATAAATCAGATCCTACATCATCTTTACAGAGACAAACCAATACTGAAATCTGGAAACAAAAGCTTCTCCAAATAATTTGAGTGGTGAGGGAGAACTATCCCTCTTTTTGTTGCACACGTTTACCATCTTCTTTCCTTGATGCCTCAGCAGTTAGGACAGAACAGGGATATATGGGTGGGTAGAACAAGTGACCGTGAAGAGGGTTGAACGAAATAGAGAAAGAGGGAAAGTGGAGAGGATGAAGCCCGTAAAGAGGCTAATCGAATCCCCCCCTTTTTAAACGTGATCCTGGATGCCAAATAACAACAAACACCCCTTTCGGATCAAGGGTTTCAAAGAGAGTAAAAATTATATGGTTGGTGGGAGGCAAAGGGAAGGCGATCACCTAAATCTCCTGGATTGGGGTTTTGGATTTAATCTTGTTTTGAGAGGTGAGAGAAGGAAGGGTTTTGGGATGGTTTTTTTAGAGAGCAAAGCGCACCTCGAGCTGGAATGAAGTTAAATTTGAATTGAAATGAGATGAAATTGGGGATGAATGAGAAGAGATGGAGTCAGTGGGCAGGGGAGAGAGGAGACGAAGAGGGGTTTTTTCTTTTGATCTTCGGTTTGGGTTCCGGTTTCGATGGAGGGATCTCTCCTCCTTTCCTCCTCTTTTTCTTGCCTTTGATTGGGGGTTTTATAGAAGAAGCTGGGGCAACGTCCTGGGGGATCTCCAAGGCGCTCAGCTGGGGCTTGTGACTGTTGGAGAGGTCAGGCTAGGCTTCAGCCTGCGAAGAGAGAAAAAGATAGAGGGGCGTGGGGGGTTACGTGAGAGAGAGGGGAAGAGAGAGAGGTTATGTGGGGGAGAGGGAAAGAGAGAGAATTTCTCCTCTGCTGTGTAGGGGCGACCAACAGGGGGAGAGAGAAAGAAAAGAGGGTCTGAGAGAGAGCGAGATTGAGAGAGAGATAAGAGTGAGAGCGGGACTGAGAGAGAGAGAGAGGGGGAGAAGGGAAGAGAGAGGAAAAGAAGAGAGGGAGAGAGGGGGGGTGGCCAGGTCATCGGGGAGAGAGAGAGAGGAGAAGGGGA
>JAOXJP010070594.1:0-15315 GCA_025762735.1 Platanus orientalis
ATCCATAAATAAGAGCATAATAAAATTTTACAAATCATTTACTAGAAGCTTTCTTGAGATCCTAGAGAGATTTTTTTAGTTGACAAAATCTAGTATCCCCTTTCAACCAAAACCTTACGGAATTTTTATATAAATTTTCCCATAAAGATCACCATGGAGGAAGACATTGTTAACATTTAATTGAAATAATGGCCATTGTTTGATAGAGGCAAGTATTGTTTTGTTCAAGAAGTTTAATCTTAGCAGCCATGTCCTCATGCCATTTGAGATGCTTAGCATCTCATAAAAAAGATATAGGCTTGAACTCAAAGGAAATGATGATAGCAAAAGAAAATGATACTGATGTAAAGAATAATAAGAAATAAAAGGCTGAAAGGGATGAATAGTAGTTGATGTGACTTTCAATGAAGAAAATAAAGTTCATGAGAGGATTGTGGAGGAGGAAGAAATTAAATAAATAAAAACATTAATGTAAGGAGAGTAATGAAATCTAGAGGAATGCTAAAAATCATGAGGAATAAGAGGGATATTGGGGTGGTGGATGAAACATGGATGTCTTAGAAATGTTTAAGTTAGTAAAAGGTAATGGGAGAACATGTAGTGAAGTGGTGGTGGTGTGAGAAATTTATGATAGGGAAAAATGTGTTCATGGAAAGTAACATCTTGACTAATGAAGATAGTAAGCGTCTGTATATTATAAACTCGATAATTATGCTGACCAAAATAATAGCCAAGAAATATATTTGACCATACGAGAGGCAAATATATATGTCTCCTAGGGGGATAGATCTTGATAATAACAAAGGCACCTAATAACATGAAAGTGTTTGTAAGCTAGTTTGGTTGTGGAAAAGGTTTCAAGAGTTTTTTAAGACAAAATAAGATTAAGAAAATGATTTATTTCATAGGAAACAGAAAGAAAATCTCCCCCACAAAAATTTCAAAAGAACGTGAGTAAAAAATACGAAGACCTTTGGAAACTTCTAAAAGAGATATTTTTATTTGCTTTTAACAATGCCACTTTACTAAAGCATGCAAACATAACTTCATTGATGGATAATTCCATTTTCACTAAATAATATTGGAGAAAAAGAAATCTAGACCCTTTAGTTTTTAGATTTGTTCTATGTATTGATGAAACTAACTTTTAAAGAGAGAGAGAGAGAGAGAGAGAGAGAGAGAGAGAGAGATGAAAAGGTTAAGTATCAGATTAATATTTCATCAAACAAATTTCAATACATTTAAAATAATCATCTACAATAATGAGAAAATAATAATGAGCTCCAAAGAGAATGGATAAAATAATGAGGCCTAAAAAAGTTCACTTCATCTATTATTTTCATTTGAAAAAGGAAATTGAATAAACTTTTGCAAGTGGAAAATTATCATAAAATATGACAGGCAAAAAATTATCAATAGTTAATGATAAAGATAAAAAGAGAAAAAAAAAGATAGCGAGGGATGACCTAAAGTCTAGTGCTAAAACTTAAAAGTTTTATTATAATGTATTGATAAAATAGTAGAAGTAGAAACAAGATAGTAGTAGAAACCTCCATGCTCTTTACCCAATCAAATAATCTCCTTGGTGGCAAGGTCTTGAAATACACAACATGAAAGAGAAATGACAGAAAAATTACATGTTTTAATTATATTGATAATGATTAACATATTAAACTTGAACTTGAGAATACACAGTACATCATAAAAAATATAAACTTTTTGTTGATGGTGGGTTAGGGGAGTGGATATATGCCATTAGGATGATATATATATATATATATAATGAAGTGACTAAGCAATATGATTAGAGGCATCAGTATCAATAATATATAAAGATGGAGAAATGAAGTGAAACAGATTGATTTACTTACTCGTCAATTTGGTAATGTATTAGAAGTACCTATAATAAGGATGGAGAGGAACTATTAATATTGTTTTATTTTTTAGGCTTGTGAATAGAAGAAATGATTTCTTTACTACTTTTATTGAATTTATAAGAGTGATGGCTATATTGAAAGAGGTTGCATTAGCTAAATTCTATGTATATCCATCGAAGCTAATGTTAACAGTGAACTAACCAACTCTTTCAAAACCTTAAGTGTTAGGAATACTTGAATTAAAATATTTCAACACCCCTAGGAGGAACATTGTTCTCTCCTAGGAACACTCAGGGAATTAGGTGTAAGTCTATAGTGTTACACACATGTGCATTACTATGATTGATAGAGTACTTCTATGTGGATTCAAAAGTGAGACCTAGCTTAGCTCTAATACCATGTTAATAGTGAACTAACCCACTATGTCAAAACCTTAAGATGTTACGAGATACACAAATTAATATACTTTAACAACTTATAAAACTTAGTTCCTTACATTGAAGAAGTGCTTGCAATAAGCACTGTCTATTCATTCTTGATAGTTCAAAGTGTTTACAGTATCATGTGTAAAAGGATTGGTCACATGAAATTTTCAGTGCTTATCTTTTTGCAGGAAGAAAAAATATGCCTCACTTATGGAATGAATAGTTCTACAGTAAGAATTTGGCTTTTGATCCCTGAATAGGAATCAGTTATCCCCGTAAGGAACATATAAAGAAATCATGTTGTTGATACTTGTGTAAAATCTTAGTGCACCATAGATACTATCAATGACACAATATATGATGCAAGGGATTCATATTGTAGGTTGGTGAAAATTGAATGCTTTACTTGCTATATTCTAGGGGCATTTCTTTAAAAAAATCATTAAAGTCATTCTCAACACCTTGAGCTGTGTCCACATAAATCACACTATGTGAAATAATATATGAGATTTAGTTTAACAACTAAGACTAGACCATGTCATTATGTCAAACCCAAATAGAAATACTTGAATCTAGTGATTTTGTATTGGAGATTATACTATTAAAAAACCCGTTTAGAGACAAGAGCATTACCTAGATTATTAGATGGATGAAGATAATAAGGAGAGTTTTGAGCAGGATCCAATGCAGTGCATCTTCAATCAAATAGCTAGTATATTTCAAGGCTCCCTCTTGTTGAAGAATATAAAATTGTATAAAGAATAATAACAAACCACACTAGATCACACAAGAATCCAAAAAATTTAAGGATTTGTATTGTTATATAAAAGCCAAAAATGAATAGACAAAAGAAAATTACATGGTTTTGCTTGAGGCTTATATCCATGGTAATCAAACTATCGCAAATTATTCTCTTATATGCTTTTCTCATAAGGCTATGCCATTATTTATATAATGCTCTTATTGAAAAAATTAGAATAAATTAATGTGGGATAAATAGAAACCCTAATATCTAGGAAATATAAATGGAATTAACAAATCAATCTCAATCCCAAAGATTATGCTAATATTTCACTACATAATAAAATATTTTTCTCAATGAATTTAAACATTAGCAGTGAGAAAAAAAAAACAATTTAAACTAGAAAAATTCAGAATATACATTACTTAAAAGAGATATTTCACATTTTTTCCAATTCTTATTGAATTTTAAAGAAGCCCACAAATATTCTCAATTAAACAAGCAAGGAATTCATATATTGCAAATACTTAAATAATTAAAATAGTTAAAGCATGATCCAATTAAAAAAAAATCCCATATATTGTTTTCTTTGTCATTCATACCAATCATCTTTCTCTTTTTTTTTAATTAAAAATAAAAATGATGAAAAGAGATAACATTAAGACAATGAAGGAGTAACTACTCTATGTACACTTGTATTGATGAGAAAACCCCATTTAGAACCTAACTAGTTTGCTTCAAGTTGTGACATGATAAATTGGGTTTTAGAAAGGGGTAATTCAAATATATCAAGAGAGATTCATAGTAAAATTTGTTAAATGTACATGGATTTGTGTGTGTGTGTGTGAGAGAGAGAGTGTGAGAGAGAGAGAGAGAGAGAGAGAGAGAGAGAAAAGCTTACATTTCTGTATCCAATTCCATTGAAATGCAATGAACAATGATCTTGTTCTTAGCTTTTGTCTCTGAAAATCCACACTTATTATGGAGAACCTAAAACAAAAAATATTTAACACAGAATCCTATTTATCAATAAGACAAATGATTTTCACTCACTATTCCATCTTGAAAGATTGGTTTGACAAGTTATGTTTATATAGGGTTTAAAGAAACCTAGAAATTTAAGCCCATCATAAAATTCCACTATCCCCATAGATTTTCTTCCTATATTACATTCATGCCATTGATTTCTCGTATCCCAAAAGATTTACTTCGGAGACAATTTTCATTCCATTTACATCCTCCCATTATCGAGATAGATTTATTTCACATTCATGCCATTATTATTAAAATTTATTTTTTTCACATTTAGTAAATTATGAATAGTCAATAATTTTGGATTTATAAAAATTGTTCACCTAACTAACCACTCGGCCTTACATGGGTTTGGGTTAGTGTTTACACCCAATATATAATTAGATATATCATTTTTCTTAAATTTTTGGTAAAAGAAATACATTCAAACAAAATTAGAGCAAGAGCCCTCATGTCATCTAAGAGAATAGATTAGAGACATGGAGGTGGATTAGACACCTTGCACACATCAAATTTTAAATTTTTGAGAATTTACCCATTCATTTGGAATAGTTTTGTTCATATATTTGGGGCATTTGCACTTCTCTAGATTCTTTAATCGAATATGTTAATTACATATTTTCCATATAATGGAGGAAGAACACCTCTAGTTAAGGTTTACAAAGAAACATATAAAAGAAATGAAATGAATTGTTTCATGATACTTATCAATCATATCTTATAAAAGATTAAATATCATTTTGTCGAAGATATTCTTGATTATGTACTTCTTTTTCTATGATCTTCTGACTTCCTGACTAGTAGCCTATAGAGCTCTTATTGTTTGTCAAGAAAATTGATGAAATCTTGATCACTCTCATTTTTTCATGAAACCTTATGTTTATAGGAATCATAGGGTGGTTATGTGACCCTTATCTTTCCCTTATTTATGGGGATTATGCTTTATCTTTCCTAATCAACTAGGTTTGCAAATGACTTCATTCCCATCTTGCGGATATGCTTTAGATGTTGATCCTTATCCTTAACGGCCTCAAGCATGATTTTGTAGAGTTTGAATGTATTCAGATTTTGGGGACTTATCTGATTCAAATTGCATTCCCACATATAAGTAGGGATTTGATATTTATCTTTAACTTTCTTTTGACTAGGCTTCTTTGAATACTAGGGACTTTCCACATTTCGATTCTACTTGGTATAAGTAAATCATGAGATTTCCTCTCTTGTGGATGATTTCACTCCTAAATATAGTAAGACATGTCATCTTCCATTTGACAAATCTCTTTCTAAGTGCAAGGCCCCTTTGGAATTAATCCATAGCGATTTAATGGGACCTTGTGTAGCACCCTTTTATTCGAGTTTTCGTTATGTTATTGTTTGTTGATGATTTTATAAGGTATACTTGGGTATACTATGTTAAAGAGAAATTAGACGTGTTTTCAAAATTTAAGGAATTTAAAATGAATGATTAAGGTGTTCTTAATAAAAGAATAAAGAGGTTGAAAATCAGAAATATGGGAGACTTTTGCTCAAATTATTTTTGTTATTTTGTAAATCAAATGGTATTAGAAGAGAACTCTCTTGTGCCTACACATCATAACGAAATTGAGTGGCTGGAAGAAAGATTAGGCGTATTGTAGAGACATGTAAAAGTTGGTTGCATGTAAAGAATTTACTTAAGACCTTATGGATAGAGGCTATGACATGTGCAACTTATGTTATTAATCGGGTGCCTCTTAGCCCAGTTAGCATGAGATCATCCTATGAATTGATGTTTGGGGAAAAACCTAGTATTAAACATTTTAAAGTTTAGGTTCAATTTGTTATGTTCATGTGCTGGATGTAAAGAGAACTAAATTCAATGCTAAGTCTAAAAATGCATTTTCATTGATTATGATGAAAGGAAGAAAGGGTGGATGTGAATGGATCAAAAAACTCATGTTTTTCTTATTTCTTGGGATTCATCATATTATAATGTGTAGGGTGCTTCCATAAGGGGTGTTGGTAGTAATCCTCATGTTCATGTTAAACTACATAATGAAGTTAGCCTACCAATGACACAAAGCACCCCTATTTTATCAGGTAGTTTTTCTACATTGTCTACAAGGCAAGCAATGTGATAGGGGGATTATGTTGGTTTCCATGGGAAACATGGGAAGCAAGATATTTTAAATAATATTAAAGAATTAGAGAGTGCAACACTTCTACGGAGATCTAAGAAGAAAATTGTCTTACCCACTCGGTATTAGGATGAAAATTGTGTAAGTATGCATTCTTATTTACTTGCAAGCTTGGATGATGATAATGAACCTTCATGTTTTGTTAAACCAAAAGGTAAAAGAATGGGATTGTGCCATGGATGGGGAGATGAATGCTCTTGTAAAAAATGAAACACGAGATCTTGTTCCTAAGCCAAAGGATGTGGAACCTATCACGTGTAAGTGGGTTTATAAAATTAAATGGAAGGCAGATGGGAGTATGGATAAATATAAAGCAAGGTTGATTGCTAGGGCGTTCTCTAAAAAATACAGAAAAAATTATGAGGAGACATTTAGTCCCATTGCAAAGATGACATCTTTTTAAGTTGTTATTTCCTTGGCGGCTTGCCATGGGTGAAAGTTGTAGCAACTTGATGTAAAAATTGCGTTCTTATAGGGTGAGATTGATAAAGATATCTATATGGAGTAGTGACATGGTTTTGTTTCTTATGCCCATCCGGAATATGTTTGTAAACTCAAGAAAGCCCTTTGTAGACTAATTAAAGATGTGAGCTCGGTATGGTAAAATTGTCGAATATTTATAATTTTGTGGTCATTTTACTTCTACTCAAATTATAGTTTGTTTGTTACGAAGCAGGGAAAATTTCATGTCATTGTTCATTTGTATGTGGATGACATGATTGTTATAAAAAATGATGATGGAGAAGTCATCAGATTTGTGCTAAACTATTCATTCATTTTGAAATGAAAGATTTGGGTGTACTTAATCACTTCATTGGTTTGGAAGTGGAATATGTAAAAGATAGAATTTTTATATCTCATAAGGGCTATGCGGAAAATATCATGAATAAGTTTGGCTTGAACCAAAGCAAGTAATGTTTTACCCCTATTGATGCCAACATAAAGCTACGGTGTGAAAAATGAAAGCTTCTTCTATATCCTTGACCTTATCAGGCTCTTGTGGGTAGTCTCATTAACTATTACAAGATTCGACATTGCTTTTTCAGTTGGTCTTGTTAGTTGTTATATGTAAAGTCCTCATAGACCACATTTGGATGAAACAAAGAGAATCTTAAAATATGTGCATTTTACCCTTGATATGAGTCTTTTATTTCAGAAGGGTTAGGTTTAAATTGCATGGTTTTCCAATGCCGATTTGGGTGATGAGTTATATGATCAAATGTCTACATTCAGTTATATTTTCTTTTATGGATTGACAAGTGCTTCGTGGTATAGCAAGAAATAAGATTCAGTATCTCTCTACAATGAAGACGAAATCTCTCATTGTACAAGAATGTGTGTGGTTACAATGATTGGTTGAGGATGTTTTTCATTAATTCACAAACCAACAATCATCTATGGTGACAACCAAAGTTCTTTAAAGATTGTAATAAATCTAGTTTGTCACACGAGGACCAAGCATATTAAAATTGAACATCATTTCATTCATGAGAAAGTTCTCAATGGGACAATTAAAGATTTTGGAGGTGCGAAGTAATGATAATCTTGTCGACATTTTCACATTTTCACCAAGTCATTCTCTAAAGGTCCATGCATGCCTTTATGAAAGAAGCTCACTCTCTAGCTAAGGATGGGTCAAACTCTTTTTGTAAGACTTGGATATCTCCCCCTCCCCTCCTGTATATATAGTAAAATAATGTTTATCATACTAAAATGATCAATAATGGTTCTGTTAGCATCCAAGTGCATAAAAAATGGGTTAGTCACAATTAAGCATGTATAAAACTATGTGGAAAAGGTTCACATACTCAAAATGTATAACTATAATGTTGTGCTCCAAAATCCATACAAATAGGGCCATGAGTTTTGGCATGTGACATTAATCCATTATTTCATTACATATAAATTGTTTGTAAAAATTTTCACCTTTTTCATTTACTTTCACATTTATACGTAGTGGAATAATACTTCATTCATAAGTCATTCATCACATTCCCATAAGACAGACCTATAAATAAAATCCATAATCCATAGCATTAATCTATAAACCTATATTTCTGACATCCCAAACCAAATAACATATAGTCTAACATTAACTAAAATCAACTAATAAATCCACTAATTTATTACAACCCTTCATTTTAACTAAAATAATATAACTAAACGGAAATAAATATAATGTCTCTGAACTAAAATAACTAAAATAAAGTGTGTTTAGTACAATCAATTCAGTCCCTCGAGTTGGAACCGCTACTCTGTGATCTCCTCATCATCTATAGTATAAATTTGGGTAAGCTTGACAAGCTCAATAAGAAAACAGGCAAATTACAAGAAACATTAGATCAAGACTTAACACAATTTCAGAAATACAAAAAAGATAGTTTTTACATATTCTAAACAATATACAGAATGATATAGTATTTAAATCATTCTTTTGACAGTATTAAGAATGTTATAGAAATACTGTTTTATGTGTATAACTGAAAACAATATGAATCATATATATCAAACTTAATCATAATAGAATAGATTAGAAATAACTATCATAGCTAAAATATAACAGAACATATAATTGATATTAAAGTTAGTGCATATAATAGTTTTCATCATTTATACCCTGGTAAGAACCAAAACAATTCATACCATACATCCGGTGAGATGGGTACTATTACCAATTAGGCTAGTAGTGAGGATCCATATAACAGTTCACACCAAATACCTAATAAGATGGATTGTAAATAGTTCACACCATATAGCGAATGAGGTGGGTTCCATCAATCAATCCCCTTGATGGGTAGGATGGCTTTATAACAAAACATAGTATTCTTTTCCAGTTTCAATCATAGCATATAACAAACTTATACAGATACTTTATAGTAACCATTTCAAAACAATCATAACAGAGATTTACTTGATCCAGCTAAGCACAAGCTATGAATTATCTTTTGAAAAATATTATAAATCTATCTAAAAGCATTACTTTTTGGAAATCTTATTAGTAATAGATAGAATCAGTGCTTTTCTTTGTAACATGGAGTTCACAAGAACACTAAGAATCTATACAAAGCAAATCTAAAATAAAAACATATAGGATTCTTTGCAAAATAGTGAGTAAATACTTTTAAAAATAAATCAAGTTCAAGACAATTCATGGATTGACTATTTTACTTTAAATGAAAGGCCCTTTTCAAAAGCCTTTGCTTTTCTTTAAGAACATAGCTCTACATATTGCATCAATGCAAAAAATGGATTTAAAATAGAGATTATAATACTCTTGAGATCTGAAGGGAATGGAAAATAATCATAAATCACCCGTGTTCTTACAAATTCAATTTATCTTTTAAAAAACAAGGTTTTTAAGAACTTTAAACAAATCAAAACTGTTATGAAACAATCTATTACGCTTAGACTAATGATCCAACTTAATGAACCAAAAGTCTAAGGTAGTTTTACTTGAAAGTATACAAGTTTTATAGTACATTACAAGATCAAATCCACAGGGATTGACTTGTAAAACAAAAACAAAAATTACAGATAAGATAAAAAAAACACAAGAAAATATATCTGATTCAGGTTTTCACACCATAATATAGAGAAACAGTAATGTAAAAATAGAAAAATTATATTAAATGGACCTAAGGCTTCAAAGATCCATTTAATGACCTGTAACTTATTTTAGATCAAATTATCAAGGTTAAAATCAAATAAAAATTCTATCTAACTGGGAGATCATACTATTAAAATATAAAAAATAATTATAGAATTGAACGTTTGGAACAATTATGTAATTTGTTAACAAGTCGTAGGGACTTTCTAAGCATTTACCGTACCCGAAGTTAACAATAAATTAAAGAGACTATAAACTTAAACATTTAACAAAAGAAAATAAAACATCCAATAAAATAAATATTGGATTAAAATCTAAAATAAAATTATGAATGACAAAATTTTACCTCTAACCTTGGTCTAACCTTTAGCCCATCATCTTTTCAATACAAGTTATGGAAATAAAAGACTAAAATCCTAAAAATTAATAGAAAAATCGAAGAGAAGAAGTGATAAATTCATGCATAGACACACCCTTTTTATAGTGAAAAAGTTAAAGAGGTCAAAAGATTTCTAATGTCTAATCATTCTCCTGTATCAATCTTGACCCTAGAATTCCCTTGAATGCTTGAATTTCACTTGATTAGATTGGTTGGTGGTGATTTTCATCATCATTTGACATCATCTCCAGTGGTAAGCTTTGCTAATGGGCTTCAAACTTCAATTGGGCTTTTCTTGAGATCTTACAAGAGAAAATACATAATTTAATATAAATACACATAAAATAAATGTGATAATGTTTAATTTAATTATGATAATTATGAAATTTATAAGCAATTATCACAATTGTAATCCTTTGTAAAATGAGATTAATAGAGATATAAGAACCTGAAGAGTGAAAACAAAACAAAATTTACAAATGTTTTTACCTCTTCACATGTAAATTTGTTCCTAAGCTTCAACTTCTTTGAAAATCCTAGAATCCTTGCAAAACCTAGCTTTCTCTATTTTTTTTTCTTTCCATCTTACTCTTTGGTCCATTTATAGGATTTATATAGACTTGGGAAATCGCAATTTCCTATTTCAGTCCAAACAAGGCTAATCGATCAGGATACCCAAGGCTGATCAATCAAGCCTCTCTAGCTAGATCGATTGGGGGTCCTCTTGATCAATTGGATTGGACCCGGATTTTTTTTCAATTTTTTCTACTTTGAATCTTGCCCACTAAAATGCCAATAACTTTTTCATTCGAGGTTCGTTTTGCTCACCATTTGTTTTGTTGAAAACTAGATTTCTGTGTCTTTATAATGAATATAATTTGCTCATAGATCTCTTCTATATTTTAAATGGTGTACCTCTAAAGTTATATAAGTTTATAGTTTAATACATATACATTGAAATCATTCTTGGTGTATGCAAAATAGATGTAAAATGTGTGTATGATATATGTGACACATGTACAAAATATGAGTGAACATGTGTGGGGTATTTCATATAATATTACAAAGAATGAAAACCACTAGATATAACATTAACAATCTTATAATACATTAATCATCTATGAAGACTTCTCTTCCTTAATGAATTGTCAAATAAACTGCTTATTGTGATAAAAACTATAAAAGATCTCTCAACTTTTCTTGGGGCAAAAAATTAAGGCATATTTTTAGCATTGACCTTTCTGACATTATTACTGAATCACAATATATATCCAATGCACTTTCTCATTCATAGATAGTCATATAGGTCATCTTACAATAATCCTAACTTGCCATCTAAACAGAGTAATTGACATGGTTTGTGTCACCTTTGGCATTTTTTGCAATCTAACGGTTAGGGTTGTTGGAGTTAAGACTCCTCTTGTCATGCCTCGAAACCCGGACATAAAAATTAGAGTATAATATAAGAAACACATGTGTATGGTGTCACAAATCTCAGAGTGTGATATTGCTCTTTCCTTATGAAAGGAACTCTTACTTGACTTACCTAATTACAACATTTTTTTATTTCTCTTATCCCAATGACTTAACCTTAATTATCAAAACATCGTAGTGGAAACATAACCATAAAAGTAATATCCATTCAACAATTATAGTGAAAATATAACTTATAACACTAACATCCATATAGAACTACATTCTCCAAAATAAACAATATCATCATATGGGGCCACTAAACAGGCCAATAACAAAACAATCTCCAATGAAACCACAAACATTTCATATAAGTTATAACTTAATAATCCCTGTGTCATACATGAAGTGCACTAGAAATAAAGAACAAACAAAAAATAAATAAAATGGTCCCCTCATCCCAAGAACCATCTCTTAGAACTGAACCTGCCAAAGATCTCATGCTAAAAGGCGCCATCTAAAAGGGAGGTAAGAACATGGGTAAACTATAAAGCCTATGAGAGAACATACATAATGTTCCATAGAATAAATTGGATGTCATAAGTACGGATCGATACCGAATCAGAACAAATGAATATAAAAGAGTTGAACTAACTATAACAATAATTAAAATCTAATAAAGGTATAGAAGTAATAAGCCAAATCAACAAGTGTCTATAACTAAAATCAACAAAATGTGGCTCATAAGGAAAGTGCAACATGTGATGTAAATGTCTGCTTAAAAAATACTCGTAAATAAATAGGTCTTAACATCTCTCAAATAAGCTGCCTTAGATAATAAATATCAAAACAGATGTATGCTCATAGACACTTGATACTGCTCTCAGACTCATGTAATCCCATGAAGGGTTTCCAACAAAACACACCTCGGGTCAAAATAACTCAACCCATGTAGGGTTCCTAAATTAAATATCGTCAAAACATCTTGTAACAAATCTAAAGGATTAGCCCACATAGGACCTCTAACAAAATTGAAATCATGTAACCTAAGTAGGGTCTTTACAAAACAAAAATCTCATGTGACTCATGTAGGGTCCCTAACAAAACTGAAATCTTGAAAGGAAATGGTGGGCAACTAGTGCCATCTTCACCTATTAATGCCACCCGGTGATCTGGTCCATTAATGGGTTATAAGACCAATGTAGCTCGCAAAAATCCCTTAGGGCGTTAAGGGTTAGCTTGCAAAAATCCCCTAGGGCATCAAAAGCAGTGGGAAACTAGTGTCGTCTTTACCTATTTAATGTGACCTTGTGATTGGATACAAAAATGGGTCATAAAACCAGTGTAGCTTACAAAAATCTCCCAAGGCATCAAGGGTTAGCTTACGAAAATCTCCTAGGGCATCAAGGGTTGGTGGACAATTAGTGTCGTCTTCACCTATTAATATCACTTGGTGATTGGGTCCAAAATAGAATCCTCATAATCGGAACAGTACTTTAAACTTCATGCATATATAGAATAATATGTAATACAATGCAAAAGGTGTCCCTATAATGAAACTCATTTCTTCAACCATGTAAAACTCGTATTTAAAACTGAGTGGAAGGTAATAGCTCATACTCACACCAGACCAAATGCTTAGAATTCCTCTTCTAACTTTCTAAACTAGCAATAACATAAAAATCCCAATAAAGGCTTGCAAATGCAATGATACTAACATGAAGCCCATCAGATCAAACTTAAGAGGCTATAATCAAGTGAGAGATATAGTGATAAAATTTATGACTAACTAACATATGGAGTAGATGAAACAACAACTTGGAGCTAATCAATATAAGAAAAAAACCATCAACTAGTAATAAAGACATGAATAGAAATCTCAATTAAAAGGAAAATCAATGTAAACTTCAAGCATAAGGAGTAATAATCATTTTCCCCTTTTAAAATTTTACAAGGATCCAACCTCATAGCAATCAATCATAAGGGAAAGCTTAGGGTTCCAATGAATCTATAGTAGTAAAGTAAGGAAATGAGTAAATGTTACTTAAAACATGCCAAAATATGAATAAATCTAGTAATACTCATATGAAATTTAGAAATTCCTATAAACAAAGGTCTTTACCAAGGTATAATGGAAGAAATCACTCCATAAAATTATGAGAATCATCAAGCCTACATAGATCTGACAATAAGTGATAAAAATCTGTAATACTACCCACAATGGCAATAAAAAATGGAGGAAAGTGTAGAAAAATAGGGGAATAGAGCAAACAACTTAGGAAATCACTAATCCTCCATGAATTTAGTACTTGGATGAAGAAAAACTTGTCAAACTTCATAGATTAACAATCACATGATGTAAAAACTAAAATACCAACCAAATAGATGAATAACCATGAAGAAATAATAGAACAAACAAGAGGAGTAGCACATCATGTATGAACACTCTAAAAAATCTCAAAGATCTAGTAGACAAGGGATGTAATCTTGCTAAACTTCAAAATACTAATAAAAACAATGAATAACCATGAAGAATTCAGTTGGAGAATAAAGGAGTAGCACATCATTTATGAAAACTCATAAAAATTTCATAGATCTTCAAAACAAGTGATGAGAACTTACCAAAATTCCTTGATTCAACAATCAAATGATGGAAACACTTGAGCATCAACCAAATAGAAGAATAACCGTGGAAGAATAGTAGGAGAACAAAGGGAGTAACACATCATGTGTGAACAGTCACCATTTCTTCCTTCTTTCTTGTTTAAGCTCTCTAACCCTCCAAACCCTCCTTTCCTTTGCTCATATCCTCTAAAAAAAATGATGTAGAAAGAGTGTTAACTAGGTAGAGAATAAAAATCTATGAAGAAAATGAGCTAAACTAGTGAATTTTCAAAGTTGGGGGTGAAACTATCCCAATTTGGGGAAGAACTCCCTCTTCTCCTCCCAAGCCTCTCTAATCCTATCCCTTTTTGTTCTAATGAGGCTAGATGATTGAAATGAAATATTATTAGGGTTTTAATTCATGCTAGATGAAATCCCACATGTATGGGGGTCCAATGGGTGAAAGTCACATAGAAAATTATATAAAATATAATTTTTTTAGCAAATTTAGTGTATCTAAAATCGATTACAAAACCTCCAATCCATTACACTTCAAATCGATTACAAATCTTTCAATTGATTACAGATAAAATCAATTGCATGATTTTTAACTGATTACAAAACTCCCGAATAGTTAAACCCATGTTTGTAATTGATTTAAAACATGAGTTATGCCCCATTTTTCAGATTTCTTCAGCATAAACACATCACGGGAAAACAATCATAACTTTCTATACAAAACTCCGAATTAGGTGTCATTCATTGCATTGGAAAGAAGACTCAGAGAAATTTTCAAGAATGTATGATTCATCCTCAAGTTTACTTGGGATTGGAGTCAATTGGTCCAGGAAGTTACCCCAAATAAGCAATTAGGATAACTTTCGAACTTGACAAGTTCATGGTCCAACTTGGGTTCTATACTTCTAAATTAATCCAAAAGGTTCTTAAACCACTCTAAGGTCTATATAAATAAGAAAAATGACAATTTTACCCTTATAAGTGGTAAAATTATAGTTTTACCCCTTATGTGCAACACAAGGTATTATACCTCTTGTGAGA